>CM061538.1:299788095-300075595 GCA_030864215.1 Capsicum pubescens
CCACAGAAAAAGAAGTGTCCAGATCAAAAATACCCAAAAAAAGTACTATCATATTTTAGCCCTAGGTCAAATTTTGATTTTTTTTATTTTGTGTTTTTCTTGTCTTTCTAGTGTTATATTTGTGGTCTCTAACACTATACAAGTATATCAATCAAATTTGAGCCAAATCAAAGCTTATTTGAGTGTTCTATCCTTATTGGAATCTTGGATTAAAGATTTTGAAGTGGTTGTAAGATTTGAAGTGTTGGGGGGAGAATTTAAGAAAAATGAAGTTGGAAATGAGTTTAGATCATTGAAATGTGCCTGCATTCAAAATTTCAACTTATTTCGAGCCCTGGAGAAGAAGTTAGTGGTCTTGGTGTTCTTGAAGACATTCAAATCTTCAAGTTGAATCTTCATCAATAGTTGTTGTTTGATCCAAAAGGAAGAAAGAAAATTGGTGAAAAAGTGTATATCCTAAAGCATCCAAGAAAATTCTAAGAAAGAGTACAAAGAGGGACCATTTAGAGGGCAAAGGGGTCATTTCAAGAGAGAGGAGCGGGTGACCTGCCTTGCACCTGCGCCCAAGATGCATTTGGTATACTCCAGCAGGTCAGATGCACCCCAAGATAGTGAGAAAAGGAAGCAGATACATCCAAGTTGTGCCCCACATGCTGCAGCAGCTCCCCCAATGCAGCCTCAATGCAGAACACCTCAATTTGAACACAAACCAGCCCCAACATACCCCAAACACATACCAACACTTCTCTAACATCATTTCAAGTTCTAAAACATATCTCAAAACTGTAAAAACTCCATTGATCAAGTTTTTATTTTTTAGTTTCATTTATTTGATTCCTAAGCTCCTCTTTTGATTCTTAAACCAATCATCAACTAGTAATTCGTCTACTAAGTTGATCGAATAGTTCTTGAGTCCGAATTTTTTTATAATTCTATTTATTTTGAGCTTGTCTAGTTTTTATTTCATTGTAACTTTTGATTCAAGTCCTTAAATAGTTTTTATTTCTTTGAGTTATTCAAAAAGGAATCCACTCTGGCCACAAAGTAAAGATTGATACCTTATTATCCATAAAAGTATAAGCAACTTTCAACATTTGCCACTCCAACTGTGAGGATCACCAAGGTGAGATTTATACTAGTTCTGATGAGGAGCTTTACTACTAATCTTGTTTGTTCATTTTATAGGTACAAGGTGATATAAAGAAGTATGTCTTCGATAGCCTCGGATAATTGTGACTATGACATAGGAGACTATGATTATGGTAAAAATAGTTATGGCTACGATGAAGATAGAGATTATGGAGGCTATGAATATAGCCATGATCAAGAGTTGAATGAAAATGAGGGCTACTATTCCAAAGCAGAATGTGAGATGAATTATGATCCTATTTCTTATAGTGAGTATGGAGATGATGAAGAGCCTTGTGATGGTTATTATGAGGAAAATAAGGCATGTGAGGAGTATTACACTTCCCACTCCTTGCCTAGAGGTGATGTAAGGTATAACTCATTTATTTAAAAATCTAATGAGGATCATGGTGCGAATGTATGTAAGGATTATGAAGGTTCATATTCCTTATCTTGTAGTGCTTCTTATCAAAGTTTAAGTGGTTTGAATGTTTATACTAGGTATAGTATAGGTTACTCCATAGGACTAAAAACATGTGCATCTCCAAAGCCTTGGGATATTACATCTCAAACTTCTTGTTCTAGTGCCCAAATATGTGGAAACGGGAACCAAGGTAGAAATAAAGGGTATAGTAGGAGTCATTATCTTTCTACTCTATCCATCTTTAAAGGAGAATGAGATCCTGAAGTTTACCTTGATAGGGAATGGCAATGCGAAAGAGTTTTCAATGATTATGTTATGAGCGAAGCCGAACAAGCTACATATGATTTTAATTACATTCAAGGTCCGACCTTAGAATGGTGTAAACTTGAAAGGAATCCTACTCAAACATGGGGTTCCTTGAAAAAATTCTTGAGGCCAATCTATGTGTCGAAGGGTTACATGAAGCTTTATAATAGTGATCCAAGAAGACCAACTTGTTCAAGATGGGTTGAGATTTGTGGATTTCCAAGATGTGTTCTTAATCTTGATGTTTGGTTTCATGAAAACTACATAACTCCTATTATGTTTGATTATCTATGGATACCTTGAGTGTCCAAGCATTTCCCATACTTCTTGGAAGGCTATAGGGTCTTCGAGAACATGAAGGTTTTCTTCACCTGAGATGGGTACTATGAGGAGGTATGGTGTGACATATTCCCATTAAAATATGGAAACTTACACTTGGGTGCCAATTGGTTTGCACAACATAATATTCCTAATGTGAAAAATTGACCTAAGCTTGCAAAAGACCAATGGGGAAATCATCTCTTTCCACCTACCCTTGCCAATTCTCAATGAAAGATGATTACTTAATCCAAGTAGAATTAAAATGAGAGACAAAAGATTGAGAGGAGTAAGAGAGCGCAAGGTGGAAACCTAAGAGAGGGAAAATGAGAAGGTGTGAGGAGTGAAGTGATGGGTTTGCCACCAAATGGAGCTAACATTGTTTTTTCTTTAATTTATAAGGACATGTGTGTAGTTACCAACATGGCAAGTGGAGGAGAACAAGTGCCAAAAGAGAAGATTTCCTTAGAAGATTTGACGAGGGTAATCTTAGATGATTCAAAAGCTTGTGGAGGACCTTCACAGCAAGGTAAAGAATAAAATTATCAAGAACTTCAAGGTAACATTGCTAACTCTTACATTTTTATGCATGTAAATGATGATTGTTTGGCTAGTAGCCCATTGAGTGTGAGTAGTAGCTTACCTATATGTGAGTCTAATGATTATTTACCTCTTGATGATGATGTATATGTTGGGAGTATGGATACACTAGTTGATCCTATTGATAACTGAATTGACTCTTCTTGTGAGATCAATTTATGTTCACCTAGTGTTGAAGCCATTGTGTTGAATGATAGTATATCATCTTGTGGAAATTGTGTTGATCAACTTATGTGCGAAACTAGTCCACCACTTGAGGATGTGTGTAATATGATTAAAGAACCTCAAGTGAGTGATGAAATTGAGAATGTAGGTCAAGAAAATAGGAGTAACTGATTAATCTTGTCCTTTAATGAAGATTATAATGCTTGCTTGGCTCGTAGGGTTAATCATCTATTTGAGACATCTTTAATACTTGACAATGGCTTTTTAAAGAATGGACTTACATTTTCTACATCTTCTTCATAGATATATCCTTCTCTCTTTAAGAACAATATCTTATTTGAAGATGATTAAATCACTCCTAGTGAATTACCTAGTGGTGTGAATAGCATTGTTGGTATAGCCCATCTTGAGGTCTATATTCCATATGACAACCCACTATGGTATGACAACATTCCTCCTAAAGATGGAAATCTCTTCTTGGAAAATGAGAGTACTCTTAAGGAAAAGAAATGTGAAGTCTTAGAAAGGAATAATCAAGTGGGTGATGATAACTTTGATTTGCCCGAATATTTAAGAAACCCAATAAGTGAGTGTTCCTTTGAAAATGATTGCGGATGTGATCCTTTGTATGATACCCCACCCTTGTTTGATAATTATGAGTATGAATTGCTTGCTTTTTGTGGATATTTAAGCAATAATACCTTTGTTGTTAGTGGTGGTATGTGTCTACTTGAGGATTCTTTCATGGAAAGATAAAGTATCCATTTTTTGGACATCGTTTCTTCTTCTACTTTGTACGATCCTATTGTTGATAATACTCATAAAGGTGATCTCGAATCTAATAGTGAGTACATACATGAGGGCACCTTAGTTGAAGTTAACTTGAGTGATACCTTTCTCTACTCTCTTTTTGCCTTTGATGATGCTTATGCTAATGTGGAGAGTATATCCTTTAGTTTGGATGAAGCCGATGGGGAAATAGAGTATTGTCTAGACCCGTGTCTATGGCCACTCTTTTCATTTGAGCCCGGTGTCAAATTTGGATATGGTGATTTTGGCACACCCAACTTATTGCTTGGTCTACATGACAAACAAAGTTTGAATGAGGATTTTGGTATTCTCTATGATGGAAAGTCTTTCTCGGGGATTCATAATCCACTTGAGGGACCAACATTGTGTAAGGGAAAGACCTCCAACCAAGATGAAGGGTTTTTAAAGAAGGGGATCCATGAAAATCTCCAAGAGAGATCACTATTGTGTGTTTCCACTCTTGACCAAAGTTTTACTACTTGTAGGTTAAAAAGAGAGTCATCTCTTGAAACTAATTTGGATAAATTCTATTCATATGATACCCCCCCCCCAACACTTAAGTGGAATTGATGGCCTCATTCACCAAGGTTGTATCCTTCTTGGGAACCTAAGGGCAAATATGTCATTGTCTCCTTTGGGTATTACTTATTAACTTGCATCCTTGCTTGACACACTTATGCTTAAATTGTGTAACTCCTAACTTGTGGATGCTAAGTTGATTATTTGGTTGAAAGGAAAAAGTCCTATGGGTTTAAGTGTCTTGACTCCATCCTTGTTCATATCATGTGCTAAGTATTTTGAGCCAAATGGCATTATCATAGATGATATCACCTAGGATGATGTTTTTACACTTGATTTCTTTATATACTACATCTTTTCCTATGATGATATCCATGCTAGTCTTGGATGTGTTTTATGTAGAGGTAGGAAAATTGTAGGTTTGTCCACTTGTTTGAGTGACAATGTTATATGGATTTTGTGTAATTTAGAACCAATTGAGGCATCGCCCTTGGTATGGTCTCTTGAAGAGATAATAAAGCAATTGTGTCTTATGGCTCATAAGGTGAAGGTAGTTCTACCTTTTAGATTATTTGATGCCATTAGGACCTTTGTAATTTCCTTATCTCTTAATGATTTCCCTAACTAAATCCTTTGTGCATTTTTCAATGAGTTTCTAATGTTTAACATGAAGGATCCTTGGTTATATATGAAGTGTGTGCAACCTTAGCAAGATGTTATGATTTATTGCACTAACTCTAACCCTCATGCCATGATGATATCGTGTTTTTTGTCCTTTGTTTAATTTTTCAAGGTTTGGATTTGAAGTTGAATCCTTTTCAAGAAGTGGAGGATGATACAAGACAAATAGGCATCAACACTTTTGATTACACAATTCGAAGCCAACATAAGGAGGTCTAAGCCTTGATCGCCTTAAGGATCCAAGAATGTTCTTAGAGGCCCTTCTTTGAGCTCTTAATCAAGAAATGTCGTGTTTGGAAGACATCTTAAAATCGAGGAAATCCATGGTGCAAGGAATAAAGAGAGCCCTTGTGGGTTATTTCCGAAATAGCCACTTTTAAGAAATTTTTGTAATAGGCTAGTTGTGCAAAGGCAACTACTATAAATAGGTGCCTTAGACATTTCATAAGTTAGTTTTTGTTGATTGATAATGATGAATTCATGAACCTCCATTGGGAGTGTTTGAGGGCTAGGAAAATTAAAATGTTAAACTTTGATTAGAAACGTCGGTTGTAAGGGAGATTCAATCCCCTTTGTGGTCACGTAAGAGTTAGGTGCTATTTGATAATCATTCAGGGAGGTTTTTGGGTTTGATACACCCTTTACTTGCCCTTTTGTTATCATTTTTGTGTTTATCTTTCTATCCTTGTTATCCTATCCCTCTATCTTAACTTTTCCGCATTGAGATTCGAGTTCTCATGGCTTGAATTGTATCCACTGTGTAGCATGACCATCATAGAACAAGGCACCCACGGGCTATATGGGCCTAGCTCTCCCCTAGCTGTAAAGGCCCCAGTGCATGTAGCCGCATGAACCAGAGAATATTCAAAATCGTATATGCCTATATAGGGGACTCGAACCACCCGTCATAATCAAAGTGACTTAAGCACCAATACCTGTAGTAAGGGGGACTCAAACCTCCCTTTTTTATGTTTATTCGGGGGACTCAAACCACCCGGTCATAAGACACCTGCACCGGCTAGTACGATTTCCAGTGTTAGTCCTTTAGACTTCATTTTCATGGACCGGATACACTTCCCACTATTAAGACTAATTTAAAACTAACATTCCACATACACATCCATTAAATCAATTACTTATCAAGGGCATTCGGTGGTATCATCATACCAACACTACTTGCAAGTATACCACATTCCATGATCATTATCTATTGACAAATGGGTTATCTGTTGCAACAGCTCAATAAAAATGGTTATTATTAAAAAAAAATGATTATTGAATTGGTGAGAAGTCTTCGATTATTTAATTGAAAAAAATGGTTATTTAATTTTAAGAACTAGTTAATATTAAGAAGCTGAAACGTCATGACTTGTCACAATAATCAAAATGTCACCATCTTGATTTAATCAAGTCATGACTTTTCACAGAAAATAAAAAATCAGCAGTTTAAATGTAATTAATAAAATGGAGATGAACAGTCATGCCTTTTTGCCTAACACATTCAAATTCAATCCTCTATAAATAGGTCCCTCCTTACTCTTCATTCTACTCTCCTTTATTTATTTCTTGCATCTCATCTTTCATATTACATCTTCAACCACTTCTCTTCAAAGAACAGATTCCTTTTTCATTGAGGTAAGTTTTTTTTGTGTGTAAATCTACTAGTTGGTAGTATACGTTGTATTATATTCAGACTCTTTTCTTTATTTTTATGTTTACAAATTTTTGTCAATTCACGCGTGTTCTAGATATGGATGATCCTATTTGGGACATTGCTATTCTATGCGACACCGTGTGGAAACTTCAGAGGCAGGTTAATGACCTGTAGTGGAAGTTGGACGCCGTGAGAGCTAAGATGCTCTGAGAGATTTGCAGTTTGAGGAGGTCCATGTTGCTATCGGTTGATTATTGGTCGACTGACAATGATAATAATAATAATAATATTAATTATGATAATAAGAATAATAATTAGGTGATGTTTTTCGTTTTAGTCTATGTATTTTTATTTTTCTATATCGAATCTACCTACCTAATGTATTTTATTTTTGTTTAATAAAAAATTTATGTTTGGTCAACTTTGACTTTTTAATTATTATTTAATTTTCATTCTGCCTATTTATTCTTCTCAACAAACATGTCGATGGTTGGACGTAAGGAACAATTTTGAATTCAGTAGCAATAACAAGAGTTTTGAGTTCTTTCAACAGATGGACCATCTGTTGAAACAAATTGGTCATCTGTCGGGTTTGTGGCAGGAACTGTATTGTGTTGTTCCAATAGATTAAATATTTGTTGCAATAGATTGGTCATCTGTTGGAGGAACACATTTCAGTTTGATGTACTGTATTGTGTTCTTCTAGGAAATGTACATCTATTGCAATTGATGGGTAATCTGTTGAAAATAATTTGTGGTCTGTTGTATTTAGTTCCTATTTTTCCTCATTTTATTGATGCACAAGTTAATAAAAAAGATATTTTATATAATGAATAATAACATTTACGTTCACAATAATGAGTTAAAAATATCAACGTCCATAACAAACAACAACACAAGTTTTGCTATTACAACAATTATGGTGGATTACGATCCGGCATGTAGTTCTTTTGTGGCCAGCGTTCTTACATATGGAGCACTTATTTTTCTTGATGAAAATGATTCTCCGACTCCATGACTTCTCTTATATCATCTTCTTTCCGGTTTGATAGTGCTTGGGTCAATATATGGAAGAGGTATTAATCTCCTCTAAAGCTCTACAAAAATAACCCAAGATTCTTCGGGAGGCACCATATTAATATTCTCACTATATTTCATTATATATCTTTCCACTGAATAATATGGAGGTGAGCACTCATAAATTTTAGTTTCAAATTGAGCACTATATTGGGCTCGAAGCGCTGCCATAACATGCGGATATGGTATTTTATCCAAGTCAAAAACTCTGCATGTACAAGATCTTGTTTAAAGATTGACCGTGGCAACATCACCATGACTGTCGATACTAAATTTGAAATATGCTATTTGATGAGCAAATAACCTATTCCCCAAACTGACATTCGTTGATATTTGTTTTTCTCTTTTAGAAAAAATCTGGTTCTTGCATTCGCGAACTAAATACGCCTTCGTGAAATAATTTTTCATACTTATTATTTATTTCATCAGACAGAGCCACGATGGAAAATTCTCTTTCAATGTCAAATAATGAATTCACTGATTCAACTTTGTTTGGTATCATAATATTATACCTATACAAAAGAATTACTTAGTACAACATCAGAATAAACTTGTATCTCAAACATGACATTAAATTCATAAGAATGTACCTATTTGCCGGACAGAATGCCTGGCTCCATCTCTCAAAAATGACACGTACGAGATGTTCTGCTGCATTGGGATGCATATTTGTTATTTGATTGAAATGGTCAAGAAACTCCTCTCTATTATATGCTTTAGCTGCTCTATAAAAAAGGGTCACGACACTTTCATTGTGAAAGTTGTTTCGAATATTATCTCCAAGATGCCTCATGCAACAACCAAAGTGAGCTAAAGTGTAGAAAATTGAACCCATCTTTGGGATACTTAGATGCCTACCTAAAATAAAATACAACTCTTTTGTATCTTTGATGCATCTTCGCATTTTTTCAAGAAAATATCCATACGAGGCATCACATTCCTTGTCCGCTACACAAAAAGCAACGGAAAATATGTGACTTTTCGAATCCTGTGCCACCATCGCTAGCAAAACTTCATTATACTTGCTCCTCAAGAAAGTCCTGTCGATGGCTATGACTTTTATCAAATGTTGAAAACCAAAAATCCTAACACCATAGGATACAAAAACGTACTTGAACCTTCCATTTTCATCAACATGCAATACCGTCTTATTTTTTAGATTCGTGGACTCAAGCATGTAATGGTAGACAATGAGGACTACATACCCGTGCTCATGTGTCCCCCTAATCATGTCCTTGGCAATCCCCATGGTCGTATATATCTTCTAATAACTGACTAGAATACCAAATTAAGGAGTTGATTGGACATATTACTTGTAGAAGAGCCTTTGCCATTGGGAAATCTATTCAAGAAATATTGATTGAGGATCTTTGTCGTGGAGTGAGGATTTTGGCTCGTAATGTGCTCCGAACCACATGTATGATACTTTTCATAAACATTAATGATGAATCTATCAAAACTTAAGTATTTCACAACCCTCAACCACCACTTGCAGTTTGTATTAGCACATCTGAAGGAAAAGACTTTTCTTGAATTAATCACCTTCTTTACTTTAAAATATTTTTTCAAGCAAATAATAAACAAAGAAATAGATAGTTTTGTCTTATTGTTGAATGACATTCCCTTGTAAAATCCAGTCTCGCCATCTTGATGATTGACAGACTGTGTCGCTTGAGAAAAACTGCCCACCGTATTGCTCGCAACAATGGGCGTAGGTGTTTGATCATCATCTGGAATATTCATGTCCAGATTATCCAACTTATCATCAAAGATGTCTTATTGTTGTTCTTCTTCTACATTATGGTCCTCATTCTCTCTCAGTTTTTCAACCATGTACACCCTTAGCACCAGCCTATCTAAATCACTAAGATAAGCACGCAACCAAACCTAATCGATTATCTTGAAAGGCAGTACCCTCTGATTTTTAAAGGAACTGTGCATGTAGCTGATGACGAGTTTTTTTAATTGATAATTCAGTCCACAATAGCTGATGATTAAGTTCAATAAATCATCATAGAAAACATCACTTTGGATTGTCATAGCTATCATCTCTAGCATTTCACCCTCCTTCCAATGCCATACATATCGATTTCTCTTCTTGATTCATTCAGCATAACAATCCACCCCTATTGTTATTGATCCCTCCATCAGTAGTGTAACATTCCGTATTTTTCTTGTACTTGTTCTAATTAAATAGAACTTGGTATAGCCTTGTGGTATAGGTAACAGATAAGATTTGTTATGCAAGTATTAAAGGCGTAGATAGAATTATAGATGTTGCCTGTACAGTTTAATGTGATGCGACCAAGTTAAAGTCAATACAACTATTTAAACTTGGGATCGTAAGTTAGTATTAATCTGAAGTTTAAAGTGACCAAGTGTGTATAAGTTGAAGGTTAGAATAAAGGGATTAGGAGCTGAAAATGGAATAAAATATTGAGGTGTTTGCTTGACTTAATTAAGCTAGTAGGTGAGTCACCTACTTGAGCTATTTGGACCAAACTAATGGACCCATGGCTATGGAACATATTTTATATTATATTAATGTACTCATTTGAGCCCAAAATTAAGTAAAAGAGAAAGAAAATGGAGAAAAGGGCTCAATACTCAAATCTTCCAAGGCCCAAGTTAAAGAAAAGAAAAAGAGGAAAAATGGGTAGCTAAGGCCCAATAACTTAGGATCCACAAAATCCCAATATATTGGGAAAGTAGATACATCATTAAATTGATAAAATATAGTCCAAAAAGGTTCAAGAAAGTCAGCCAAAGAGAAGCTCCTTTATATGGATTGAAATCAGCAAATTTTGCTCATTTTTAACTTAGACAAAAAAAATTCAGCTTTCTAGGTTTTTCTCTCTTGTTCTCTCTTAGCTATGAAGCAACCCTATAATTCCACAAGGTTTCTTGGGATTGAACTTCCTTACAATATAAAGGTAAGTGAACAATTAATAAGTTTGTACTAAGAAAACTGTGTGTTCTTCAAGATTAATTTTCAAACAGCCCTCTCTATAAGTTTGGGCAGTCCATTGTTCTTAATTATTAAGGGATTTCTCTTTTCTCTTTTGGCATATGTGTGAAGGAATTAAGCTATTGAATAGATACACATTAATAGACTAAACTACTAAGGAAATCAAGGTATGGTTGTTGTCCACTTTTGTCCTTTTCCCATATACATGTGTTGGTAGAGGATTGCACATATTTGGTTGCTATTAAAGGACTATTGGGGTGTTGTTTGCGGACTGTTTTGTGTGTTTGCATTGGGGGATTCCCGGTTTCTATTGGAGAAATGTGTGATTAGTTTGTATTGAATTATAGAATATGGGTGCGGTGATACACCACCGAATTAATGATTGTGTACGTCAATTGCTCTTTTCGTTTTGTGTGTTGGTTGGAAGGTTTAATGAAGCCAAAGTTGTGTCGTGGAATATTATATGAATATGTATGGTATGTGGATGTAATTGGAGTATAAGAGGGTTAAAGTGACACCCTTTATTGATAAATTAAGGGCTTACTTCCCGGCCACTAGTTTGGTGAAGTTAAATAGCCAAAATATGACGGTTGGTTGCTAATATTAGTTTACCATATATTTCATTGTAGATAAGTAATCTAAAAGGGCGGGAAGTCGAGTTGGGCTGGTATTGAAGTTTTACAATCAGGTATGTAAGGCAAACTCCATTTTGTACTCTTTGGCATAAAATCGAACATTTGTCCCATCTAGTAAGTTTCCATGGTTATCCTATAACAAGTGATACATAATAGCAGCACATGATATCCCATGAAGCCAATGACCTTGTTCCCACTCTCTAACATGTCAAAACACCTCAATACATGCTTATTATTAAACCTGCACACCTATCTTTATTTGAAAATTTCAGAAGTTCTCCGTTTACTCAAATAAGACCCATGTGTTATTTTTAGCTCCTAAATACTTCATTTGGGTGCCAACAGCTCCCTACCTCATTGTTGTTGTATTAAGTTCCCATTTACATATCTCTTAGTGGTAGATTATTATTTCAAGGTACCATAATGTTATGACCACCAAAGTAACAATCTCAAAGGCTAAATAAACTAACGTAAACCTGTAAATGAGTGGCAGCTCAGGGGCATAAGCCTAGCATGGGACGATATCGATACCTTTATATGTGGGTGGCATCTCAGGGGCATACTCCTAGCATGGGACGATCCCAATCTTTATATGTAGGTGGCAGCTCAGGGGCGTAAGACTAGAATGGGTCGATCCTAGTTTATCTATTTACCACTAATCAGCTGGTCATTTGCATTATATATGTCTTACAAAGATTATGAAGTAAGAAAGGTAAAAATGAAGAAAGGAACGTAATGTATGTAGTCCCACAAGTATATAAAAAGGTGGTCTACTATTACTACTTATACACTTGTATCTGATTTCTATTGAGCCTTTGTATCATGTATTGTTACTCTTCCGCCTTGCATACTCAGTACATATTTTCGTACTGACTCCCCTTATGGGGGACCTATATTTCATGCTACAGGCATAGGTGCTTCGGCAAATGCGCCTCCTCAGTAGGAGCTCAGGATATCCAACTACTATTGGTGAGCTCCAGATTGCTTCAGGGCTTTCCGAGTCTGTTTCATATATTTTGGTATTTTGCAGTAGGTCAAGAGTAGGGTAGGGGTTTTTCCCGGCCCTAACTAAGTCTATGTATCTTTTAGAGGCTTTGTAGACTAATGTAAAGTTATGGTAATGTCTTATCTCTAGACGTGGTGGCTCCAGCGGCCAAGTGTTGTAGATATCAGTTTGTGCTTGTATGTGTAAATATTCTCATTGATACATAATATCATGTTTGTCAGAACCTTTGGTTATCATAGTTACATACATGGGAAGTACAAGTTTATGAATTGGTTCTCTCGGGCCTTTACAGCTACGGGTGCCTGTCCGCCCTAATAGAATTTGAGGCATGACAAAAGTGGTATTAGAGTAGGTCGTCCTAGGGTATCTACAAAGCCGTGTCTATATAGAGTCGTGTTTATAGACGTGTTGTGCACCACATCTATAAATAGGAGGCTATGGGACATTTAGGGGTTGTCTCTTTTTCTTCATATCTTAGATCGTGCAATAGAGCCCATGTTTTAGGTAAAGTCATATTTAACCATTGAACCTATTTTTTTCCTCTTGTTATAGTAAAGATGCCAATTACAAGAAGGAGTAAGAATATAGGTAAGTTAATAGACGTGGCTGCTGGAGAAGGGACCAACAAATCACCACCTAGACGAGCTAATCAAAGTGAGGCTCAAAATGAGTTTGTGTCCCAAAATTCTTCTACTCCTCCATCTCCAGAAGAGCTAAGAAAGAGAAGAACCACATCCTCAGAAACACCTACCAATTCTACATACCAAGATCTAAGGAATGCGGTGCAATTATTGGCTCGTATAGTTGCTGGACAAGCTCAAGGACAAGTCATTCCAACCACAGGTTCTAGTGGTGCAGATAGGGCAGCTAGCCTGCGAACGCAGGATTTTCTTAAATTAGATCCTCCCATGTTTATCGGATCAGATCTTAATAAAGACCCACAGGACTTTATTGATCAAATCCAAAGGGCTTTAGAGGTCATGTATGTATTAGGTAAAAAGACAGTTGAGCTAGCAGCATATAGATTCAAAGGGGAGGCTATATTTTGGTATGAAGATTAGAAACGATCTAAGGGTATTGATGCACCTTCAGTTACTTAGAAAGAGTTCAAAGAGGCATTTCTTGATCATAACTTTCCATTTAAGATTCGAGAAGCTCGTGCAGATCAATTCTCGAATCTTCGTCAGGGGAATATGAGCGTGAGAGAGTACAACCTTTGGTTTAACTCCTTGTCTAGGTATGCTCTTTATGTTGTACCTCTATGATTGATAGATTTCATCGATATATGGATAGGTTGGATCCATATCTAGTTAGATATTATACTATTATTGCTTTGAATAAAGGCATGGACATAGCAAGGATACAAGTTCTTGCATAAAAAATGGAGGATCAGAGGCAAAGAAGAAGAACACAAGAATTGGAAAGAGGGTATTCCAAGAGGTCTAGATTTATGGGGCAGTTTATGGCATCCCAAAGAGAGTTTAGGACTCAGTTTTCTAATAGATCACCTAGGCCATTATCTTCTTATTCTGCATCTAGTGCTCTACCACAGTTTCAAGGGTCTAAAGGCAACCAGTTTGGGCAAAGAAGTGAGAGTCAGAGTTTATGAACAGCGGGGTATCAAGAGCAAGGAAGTATGATCCAATTAAGGCCTCATCAACAGCCATGTAAACAATGTGGGAAGCTTCATTTAGGTGCATGTCGGTTCGGTACAAATGCTTGCTTTTGGTGTGGTATGTCAGGACATATGATGAGAGAATGCCCTCAAAGGGGCATAGGTGGTATGGCACGACCTACTGGATCAGTCGTTGCATCATCATCATTGGTGCCTTATTCAAGTAGAGGTGTACAACCTATGGGTTGTGGAAGAGGTGCTAAAGGAGCATCTAGCTCTAGTGGAGTTCAAAATCGTACATATACTTTAGTGGATCGAAAAAATTCAGAGGCTTCTCCAGATATGGTTACAGGTACATTTTCCATATTTTCACATGATGTATATGCATTAGTTGATCCGGGTTCTACATTATCATATGTCACTCCATTGGTTGCTGGAAAGTTCAAAAGAACACCAGAATTGCTAGTTAAGCCCCTTGAAGTATCTACGCCGATTGGTGAATCTGTTATAGCTAAGAGAGTGTATTGAAATTGTATAATAACTATTTGTGGTCGCGATACAATGGCTGACTTGGTTGAGTTAGAAATGGTATATTTTGATGCTATAATGGGTATGGATTGGTTGGCTTCTTGTTATGCCACAGTAGATTGCCGAACTAAGAGGGTGTATTTCCATTTTCCAAGAGAGGCAATCCTTGAATGGAGAGCTAATATTGGTGCGCCAAGAGGTAAATTTATTTCTTATTTTATGGTGAAAAAGATGATTTCCAAGGGTTACATATGTCATCTAGTTAGAGTGAAGGATACAGATGCGGAGACACCAACTCTTCAAACTATTCCAGTGGTAAATAAATTTCCTGATGTATTTCCTGAAGATCTTTCGGGTTTGCCTCCAGAATGAGAAGTAGAGTTTGGTATTGATGTAATTCCAGGTACTTAACAAATTTCAATTCCTCCGTATAGAATGACCCTGGCAGAATTATAGGAGTTGAAAGAGCAATTGAAAGACTTGCTAAAAAAGGATTCATAAGGCCTAGTGTGTACCCTTGGGGCGCACCAGTGTTATTTATGTGTAAGAACGATGGATCATTAAGAATGTGTATTGACTATATACAATTGAACAAGGTGACTATTAAGAACAAATATCCCCTTCTGAGAATTGATAACTTATTTGATCAGTTGCAATGCGCCAAGTGGTTTTCAAAGATTGATTTAAGGTCTGGTTACCACCAAATGAGTGTCAAAGAGAAATACATACCCAATACAGCTTGTCGAACATGGTACAGTCATTACAAGTTCCTAGTCATGTCTTTTGGGCTAACTAATGCACCTGCATCTTTTATGAATTTGATAAATAGGGTGTTCAAGCCATTCTTGGATGTGTTTGTGATAGTTTTTATAGATGATATTTTGGTTTATTCGAGATCAAATGAGAACCATGCCAATCACTTACGAAAGGTGTTGTAGATTCTTCGTGATCGTAAGCTATATGCAAAGTTCTCCAAATGTGAGTTTTGGTTAAAATCTATGGCATTCTTAGGTCATATTGTATCTGATGAAGGAATAAGGGTTGATACTTAAAAAATAGAAGCCGTGAAGAACTGGCCAAGACCTATAACACCTACGGAGGTTCGTAGTTTCCTTGGGTTGGTAGGTTATTATAGAAGGTTTGTTGAAGGATTTTCTTTGATTTCTGCACCTTTAACAAAGCTAACATACAAAGTGTCCAAGTTCTAATGGAATGACACATGTGAAAGAAGTTTCCAGGATCTAAAGAATAAATTGACTTCTACACCCGTATTGGTACTTCCTAAAGGCACAGAAGGATATGCAGTGTATTGTGATGCTTCAAGAATTGGCTTAGGGTAAGTATTGATGCAGCACGGTAAAGTCATAGTATATGCCTCAAGACAATTGCGGCCATAAGAGAAAAACTATCCAACGCATGATCTGGAGCTAGCAGCGGTTATATTTGCCTTAAAGATATGGCATCACTAGTTGTATGGGATTCATGTTGACATATATACTGACCACAAGAGTTTGAAATACATCTTTAATCAGAAGGACCTAAATTTGAGGTAATGAAGATAGCTTAGCTGCTAAAAGATTATGATGTTGATATCTTGTATCACCCGGGGAAAGAAAATGTAGTAGCAGATGCATTAAGTCATAAGTCTATGGTGCCGTCTATAGAAAGACAAGGGATGACTAAGGATCTACAACAACTAGCCAATTTGGGGGTTCGCCTTCTTGAAACTCCAGATGAGGGGTTTATTGTACATAATGCGGCAAAATCTTCACTAGTAGCTGAAGTAAAAGAGAAGCAATATGCAGATCCCATTCTATTGCAGCTTAAGGATAATGTGCAATGTGGTATGACAAAGGCATTTGAGCTTACGCAAGAGGGTGTACTTCGGTGCCAAAATAGATTGTGTGTGTCGAATGTAGATGAGCTAAGAAAGAGGATTATGACAGAGGCACATCATTCAAGGTATTCTATCCATCCAGGGTCAACTAAAATATATCATGATTTGAAAGAAATGTATTGGTGGGGTGACATAAAGAAGAACATTGCAAAATTTATAGTCGAATGTCCAAATTGTCAAAGAGTTAAAGTAGAGCACCAAAAACCCGGGGGTTATATGCAATGTATAGATCTTCCAATTTGGAAGTAGGACATGATCAACATAGATTTTGTCACTGTTTTGCCTCGTTCATCTCGAAGGTTTGATTCTATATGGGTGATCGTTCATAGGCTGACCAAATCAGCACACTTTCTACCGATTAGGACCACTTACACAGTTGAAGAATATGCCAAATTATATATTAAAGAGATAGTTCGACTGCACGGAGTTCCAATCTCTATTATAGAAAATCGAGGAGCTCAATTTACTGCAAATTTTTGGAAGTCTTTCCAGAGAAATTTGCGAACACAAGTGAATCCAAGTACAACTTTTCACCCTCAAACAGATGGACAAGCAGAACGTACTATTTAAATACTTGAAGATATGTTGTGATCTTGTGTATTGGAATTTAAAGGTAGTTGGGATTATCATTTACCTCTCATCGAGTTCGCCTACAGCAATATTTATCATTCAAGTATCGAAATGGCACCATATGAAGCTTTGTACGAAAGAAAGTGTAGATCACCAATTGGTTGGTTTGAAGTGGGTGACACTGCCTTGTTCGAGTCAGATCTTGTTTATCAAGCTATGGAAAAGGTTAAAGTGCTCCAACAGCGGCTAGAAACGTCCCAAAGTTGACACAAGTCATATACAGATGTTAGAAGAAGGGGGCTAGAGTTTTCTATAGGTGATTGGGTATTCTTGAAGGTGTCACTAATGAAGGGGTTATGACATTTGGTAAGAAATGAAAAATAAGTCCACATTATATAGGCCAATACAAGGTTACTCAGAGGTTTGTCCAAGTCGCTTATGAATTAGAGCTATCCCAAGAGCTCTCAACAGTCCATCCAGTATTTCACGTCTAAATGCTTCGAAAGTACATGGGAGATCCATCTTATATTACTCCTACTGAATATGTACGAGTTACGAAAGATCTCACCTATGAAGAAATACTTATTTCTATCCTAGACCGACAAGTTAAGAAGTTAAGGAATAAAGAAATAGATTCGGTAAAAGTTCTTGGGAGAAACCAACAAGTAGAAGAGATAACATGGGAAGCTGAAGAAACGATGAAATCCATGTACCCCCATTTGTTCAAATACGAAGAAAAAGTCCAAGATGCTGAATTGGAGCAATAACTAGTAAGTGTAATATATAGGTACTATGTGATAATAGGGATATAAGACTTAGGCTTGAACTTATGTTGGTTGGACAGTTATGCTAACATTCGAGGACGAATGTCTCTAAGGGGGAAAGGATGTAAAATCCCGTATTTTGCTTGTACTTGTTCTAATTATATAGAACTTGGTATAGCCTTGTGGTATAGGTAACGGACGAGATTTTTTATGCAAGTATTAAAGGCGTAGATAGAATTATAGATGTTGCCCGTACAGTTTAATGTGATGCGACAAAGTTAACGTCGATACAACTATTTAAACTTGGGATCGTAAGTCAGTATTTAATCTGAAGTTTAAAGTGACCAAGTGTGTATAAGTTGAAGGTTAGATTAAAGGGATTAGGAGCTGAAAATGGAACAAAATATTGAGGTTCTTGCTTGACTTAATTAAGCTAGTAGGTAAGTCACCTACTTGAGTTATTTGGACCAAATTAATGGACCCATGGCTATGGACTAGATTTGGTCTTATATTAGTGTACTCATTTGATCCCAAAATTAAGTAAAAGAGAAAGAAAATGGAGAAATGGGCCCAATACTAAAATCTGCCAAGGCCCAAGTTAAAGAAAAGAAAAGGAGGAAAAATGGGTAGCTAAGGCCCAATAACTTTGGATCCACAAAAGTCCAATATATTGGGCAAGTAGATACATCATTTACTTGATAAAATATAGGCCAAAAAGGGTCAAGAAATTCGGCCAAAGAGCAGCTCCTTTATATGGATTGAAATCAGCAAATTTTGCTCATTTTTAACTTAGACAAAACAATTCCAGCTTTCTAGGTTTTTCTCTCTTGTTCTCTCTTGGCTATGAAGCAACCCTATAATTCCACAAGGGTTCTTGGGATTGACCTTCCTTCCAATCTAAAGGTAAGTGAACAATTCATGAGTTTGTACTAAGGAAACTAAGTGTTCTTCAAGATTAATATCCGGACAGTCCTCTCTATAAGTTTGGGCAGTCCATTGTTCTTAGTTATTAAGGGATTTCCTTTTCTCTTTTAGTGTATGTGTGAATGGATTAATCTATTGAAGAGATACACATTAAGAGACTAAACTACCAAGGAAATCAAGGTATGGTTGTTGTCCACTTCTGTCCTTTTCCCATATACATGTGTTGGTATAGGATTACATATATTTGGTTGCTATTAAAGGACGATTGGGGTGTTGTTTGCGAACTGTTTTGTGTGTTTGCGTTGGGGGATGCCTGGTTGATATTGGGGTAAGGTGTGATTAGATTGTATTGAATTACATAAGATGGGTGTGGTGATACACCACCGAATTAATGATTGTGTACGTCAATTACTCTTTTCGTTTTGTGTGTTGGTTGGAAGGTGTAATGAAGCCAAAGTTGTATCGGGGGATATTATATGTATATGTATGGTATGTGGATATAATTTGAGTATAAGAGGGTTAAAGTGACACCCTTTATTGATAAATTAAGGGCTTACTTCCCGGCCACTAGTTTGGTGAAGTTAAATAGCCAAAATATGACGGTTGGTTGCTAATATTAGTTTACCATATATTTCATTGTAGATAAGTAATCTAAAAGGGCAGGAAGTTGAGTTGGGCTGGTATTGGAGTTGTACAACCAGGTATGTAAGGTATACTCCATTTTGTACTCTTTGGCATGAAATCGAACATTTGTTCCATTTAGTAAGTTTCCATGGTTATCCTATAACAAGTGATACATAATAGCAGCACATTATATCCCATAAAGCCAATGACCTTGTTCCCACTCTCTAACATGTCAAAATACCTCAATACATGCTTATTATTAAACCTGCACACCTATCTTTATTTGAAAATTTCAGAAGTTCTCCGTTTACTCAAATAAGACCCATGTGTTATTTTCAGCTCCTAAATACTTCATTTTTGTACCAACATCTCCCTACCTCATTGTTGTTGCATTAAGTGCCCATTTACATATCTCTTAGTGGAAGATTATTATTTCAAGGTACCATAATGTTATGAACACGAAAGTAATAATCTCAAAGGCTAAATAAACTAAGTAACGTAAATCTATAAATGAGTGGTAGCTCAAGAGCATAAGCCTAGCATGGGACGATCTTGATACCTTTATATGTGGGTGGCAGCTCAGGGGCATAAGCCTAGCATGAGACGATCCCAATCTTTATATGTAGGTGGCAGCTCAGGGGCGTAAGCCTAGCATGGGCTGATCCTAGTTTATCTATTTACCACTGATCAGCTGATCATTTGCATTATATATGGCTTACAAACATTATGAAGTAATAAAGGTAAAAATGAAGAAAGGAACGTAATGTACGTAGTCCCACAAGTATATATAAAGGTGGTCTACTAGAACTACTTATACACTTGTATCTGATTTCTATTGAGCCTTTGTATCATGTATTGTTACTCTACCGCCTTGCATACTCAGTACATATTTTCATACCTACTCCCCTTATGGGGGACCTATATTTCATGCTACAGGCACAGGTACTTCGGTAAACGTGCCTCCTCAGTAGGAGCCCAAGAGATCCAACTGCTATTAGTGAGCTTCAGATTGCTTCGGGGCTTTCCGAGTCCATTCCATATATTTTGGTATTGTGCAGTAGGTCAAGAGTAGGGCAGGGGTTTGTCCCGGTCCTAACTAAGTCTATGTATCTTTTAGAGGCTTTGTAGACTAATGTAAAGTTATAGTAGTGTCTTGTCTCTAGACGTGGTGGCTCCAACGGCCAAGTGTTGTATATATCAGTTTGTGCTTGTATGTGTAACTATTCTCATCGATACATAATATCATGTTTGTCAGAACCTTTGGTTATCATAGTTATATACATGAGAAGTACAAGGTTATGAATTGGTTCTCTCGGGCCTTTACGGCTACGGGTGCTTATCCGCCCCAATAGGATTTGAGGCGTGACAAGTAGTACCTAAATAAAGTAATTAGTTAAAAAAAAATTAATAATGACATCATAATAAATTAATAGTGATTTTATAGTGGCGTAACATGAACCCCAACAGATGAGTATTCTATTGCAATAGGTGAAAAATATGTTGCAATAGGTCAGTGATCAGTTACAACAGATGACTCACCTATTGGGATTCATGTTACGGTCCTAAAGCTGATTCCAACAGATGATTCATATGTTGTAACAGGGGAAACATATTGTAATAGATTACCCATCTGTTGTCACAGATAAAACGCCTGTTGGGATAGATGTTATAGTACTAAAGAACCTTTAAAGCTGATTCCAACAGATGAGTGACATGTTGCAATAGATAACTAACCTGTTGCGATAGATGACTTACCTAATGCAACAGATGATGCATCTGTTGGTATCAAGTTCAGGTTCTAGTGCAACAGGTGTCTAATCTAGTTCAATAGATGACTTGTCTGTTGCAACAGATAACTCATCTGTTGTAATAGATGACCCATCTGTTCGATTCATATTATGGTACCATAATCATGAATCCAACAATAAGTCTTTCGTTGTAACAGATGACTCATTTGTTACAACAGATGAGTGATCTGTTTAAACAGATGGCTCTTATGTTAAATTCGTAGTTGGGTTCTATCCATTGTTTAAAAAATAGCACAGTAGCAGTGTACCCAGATGAAAAATTTAACTAAAAATCATAAGTCATCTGTTCGATTCATATTATGGTACCATAGAACCATAATCATGAATCCAACAATAAGTTTTTCGTTGTAACAGATGACTCATTTGTTACAACAGATGAGTGATCTGTTTAAACAGATGGCTCTTATGTTAAATTCGTATTTGGGTTCTATCTATTGTTTAAAAAATAGCACAGTAGCAGTGTACCCAGATGGAAAATTTAACTAAAAATCATAATTTTACTTACCAAATTCACCTATGAAGTAATGCCAAAGTGATGTACGAGATAAAATTTAACCTAAAAAATTGGTCAAGTAGCAATGGTAGCGGTAACAACAACAATGATCAACAAGAAAAAAATGATAATGGTAATGAAGAAGAAGATGATGATAATGAAGCAGAAGATGATGAATAAAGCAGCAACAGCAATGAACAACAAAAGTCGCAAAGAGAGAGAAAACTAACAATGAATGAGAAGAGAGAGAAAGACGTATTTTTCCCTCCATTTCCTGTTATATTAGGTTAACATTTGGATCAAAGTGTAAATTAAAAAACTTGTAAGTTATTCTCAAACCTTCCTAACTTTCTTAATTCTTAATAAAGTAATTGTCACTTACACTCAATTATTAAAACTTGAGTCACCTACACCTCATTTTGAAACTCTTTTGTCACCTTTAGCTCAATTGTCCCACTTTCTAGGTTATAAATTCCGAAGAATCTTAATTGACTTAATTTTAATGTGGATAAAAATTCAAGAGTAGTTTGATAATATCTAAAAGGGTAAAAGTGAAAAGTAAAGTACAATTTCTCTGCAACTCGAGAAAATGAAGTTGGAATCGCTAGTAATCGCGAATCAGCATGTCGCGATGAATATGTATTCGAACCCTGAACACACCACCTATACACCCTGGGAATTGATTTCTATTCTCGAACCTTTTGCCGAACTCTATCCTACCCGCATTTTCTTATGTTTTTAAGAGGAGAAAAAAATATCTCTAACTGCTGCCAACAGTCTTTCTTCAAAATTATCGGAATGGGTCGATCCTCCCATTTTCTTTGTTTTAGCAACTTATTCTAAGATCTTCTCATTAAGATCTCCCCAGCAACGACAGAGGAAGCAATTCCTTTGTTGTAACAGAACGACTTTTTTCTTATACAAGAAGACCTGGACGATTACCCCGCTACAGAAATGTTCTAATTTCTTTTTTGATGTGCATTGAGCCAAAAATTCAATTATTTGAACTAGAAGGAGTATGATGGGAGAATATCTTAATACACAAATAAATAATCATGTAGTATAAAAAATTATTCATAATTTGTTTTGTACATTAATTAAAGAAAAAAGGGTCAAAAATACCCTTCTAGTTTAATAAATTGACTAAATTTGTCCCTCGTCATATTATTGAGCTAAATATACCCCTATTGTTATACTATTGGGCTAAATATGCCCCTGTCATTAGCAAATTTATCAAAAATACCCCTCTTTTTAACACTTTTCCACCATGGCAATGCGTGAGCCACGTGGCGTGACATTTGAATGAACTGAATGCCACATGACATGTCATCTCAGCATCAGTTTCTTTTCCTTCAAATTTTATTTACTTAATTATTTAATTTATCAATTTTCGTAAACAAATAAATATGTGAGTATTTAACACCAAAAAAAAAACTAATCACTATCACGAATAGTAAAATATTCATGGCGGTGTCAACTTTTTCTAGCATTTCACTAACCTTAAACCCCCATTTCTGACACCTTTCCACTGAACTTTTCAAAATCCACCACATTCTCCGACAACTCAATTTCCAAACTCGCCGTTTTTGCTCTTTTCAACTCAACATAAGGCACATCTTTTCCTTCCGCTTCCTTTGATGATGGTTCTCTTTCATTTGGTGAGGAGATATCGACATTTATTAACGATGATAGTTATTTTATTTTAAACAAATAAAATATGTAAGAATTTAAATTGTCAATTTTTAAAATACAAGTAATTAATAAAATTTGAAGTAAAACTTTTAAAATGAAAAAGGAAAAAAAATCGGATGCCGAGGTGGCATGCCACGTGGCAGCCACCTGATCCCAAATATCACGCCATGTTGCTCTCATCTTTTCATGGTGGAGAAGTATTAAAAAGAGGGTTATTTTTAATAACTTCGCTAATGGTAGGGGTATATTTGGTCCTATAGTATAACAATAGGGATATATTTGACCCAATAGTATAACGAGGGACAAATTTAATTAATTTATCAAAATAAAGGGACATTTTTGTACCTTTGCCCTTAATTAAATATATGTGTTTGCAAATGTATACAAAATTCAGACATTAAAAAGTACAACTCCATTATAAAGTACTCTATTTTGAAATATTATTCTCGGGGATCTTTCAAAAATAGCTACATTTTGCTGGAAAACTCACCTTCCATAGCCATATTTTACATAATTACCATTTATAGCCGTTGTATTCAATTTACGCCCGTTGTATTCGATTTTATCAATAGTCTGTATTCATATAAAATATAAATACAGTACCATTTAGTTGTTGTATTCGATTCACAACCGTTGTATTCACTTTTACTCAGTGGTTTATATTCATAAAAAAACATAAATACACTACATATTTAGTCTCATCAAAAGCACTACTATTTTTCTTATTTTTTTTTTCGTGTTTTCCTCTTTTTTTCTTCTTCTTTTTTCTAATTTTTCCTATTTTTATTTTTATTTTCATTTTTTAATATTTTTCTCTCTCTTCTATCTCTAACTTCTATTTCGCTTTCTTCTTTTTATTTTCTTTTTTTATACTTATTTTCTTTATCATTTTTTTTTGGAATCTATTTTATATTTTTTGTATTTTTGAAAAATATGACTACTCGAGCACAAATCATAGATGATAACGTAAATACCATAATTATTTATCTATTTGTAGTCACACCATCATTTATATTTTTGTATTCATTGATACAACTGTATTTGTATTTGTATTTTAAAGTTCGCGTCTGTATTTGTATTTTGTAGTTCGCGTTTATATTTGTATTCTATAGTTCACACTTGTATTTGTATTTATTTTTTTGCACCATCATTTATATTTATATAATTCGCACTTGTATTTTAAAGAACTGTATTGTATTTGTATTTTATAATTGACTTTATATTATATTGAATTATATTTGTATTATGATTTTATTGTATTTGTATATTTAGATTATATTGTATTTGTATTCTATTTTCGTCGATGTCTTTTTATTTGTAAAGAATTATTTTATATTTATTTTTGTAACTTGATTGCATACTGTATTTAGTCGTGACTATGTACAATTTATCATTTGTATTTGTATACAAATAAGTAAATGCATTAATTATATTTTTTTATTTTAAAATATATAAATATGTAATGTATCATTTGATATAAATGTATCGTTTTGTATTTATATGTCAAAATTATTATTCGTATTATATGTAAACAAATATTACTTGATACAAATACAATTACAAACAAATGTCTCTGCGACTTCCTATATATCGTCATGTGGAGGACATTTTATTTCCTTATCCACAGTTGCTAGCCTTGGATAGTTGGACCCTTTTGTATAATGGATTTATATCAGTAAAATCGTGCCTGCAAAAAAAACAAAAATTACAAACAAATAAAATGAATAATTTTATAAATACTAATACAATATGTATTTGTATAAAAAATTAAATTGTATTTACTTGTATCAATAAATACAACTCGTATCAATAAATACAAACAAATATTTGTAGAAAGAAAAATCAATCGTACTTTTTTAATAATTAAAAAATACAAATGATAGTTTGCACTTGTATTTGTATGCTATAGTTTGCATTTGTATTTGTATTTTATAATTCACACTTGTATTTGTGTTTGCTAGTTCGCACAAATGAAAAGAAGAAAAAATGAAAAGGAAAAAAAAGGAGAAAAAATGAGAGAAAAAAGAAGGAGAAAAAATACAAAATAAGGAGAGTAATAGAAAATAGAGAAAAAAAGGAGAAAAATGAAAAGGAAAAAAAAAGAAAAAAAATGAAAAAGAAAAAAGTGAAAAAAGAAAGAGAAATATATTCCATATTTAAGTAATTAAATACGGTAATTAAAGACATGTAGGCTATAAAAAGTAATTAAGTAAAACTTAACACATGACTAGACTACAGAAGATAATTACGCAAAAGAGAAGCTATAAATGGTAATTACGGCCCACTATTAGCTAATTTCGGTAGTTTTCCCTTTCTATAATGCTTTTACTCTATTAGAAAGTAATTAAAGAGTGGTACCGTATGAACATATGATAGGTCAAAGCGGTGTCAAGATCGACACTATTAAAACTGCATCACCAACAATACTCATGACATTACTAATATTTGATGATATGAGTCTTACTCATGATAAAAGTACTGAAAAAATCATGATAAAAGTAATTTAAATTGTGAAAAACATTATACACCAATATACAAAGATATATATACTAAATACGTTACTTCATCATTATTGCTTTGGAAATTAAATTTTCAATATAATCATTTCGGATAGAGTGTTACATGGTTGAATTTTATAGATATTTTAAGAATATTCTAATCTCAATAAACTAAATACATTACTTCAAATGTTTGTCTTATAACTCTGTATAAATATTTAGATTATGTAAATGACTAAATGTTAGTAATATAAGTAGTTCGATTTGTTCGGTTTGATTGTTGAATATTGATTCGATTTTTCAAATTGACAAAAATGACAACCATAATCAAACCAAAATTATTTTGGTTTGGTTTGATTTCTACAAAATCGTCTCGGTTATTTTGGATTTTTATTTTAATTTTGAATATTAAAATAGTGAGCCTTTCTTTGTCATGACTGGATATTTAAAATTGGTGATTTTTTTTAGAAAAATAATTTTTCAAACCTATTGAAATCTATCAAAATGATAAGTTGCCAGTGTTTCTCGGTATTTCAACGATGGTACAAATGTTTCATGAATGAGTATGATATGAGGATGTAATGCTCACAACCATCCACAATAAGTGTTTCCCTATCCAACCGATATACCAATCACGTGATCCAAATATCTACTCAATATTTTCAATCATTCATGAAAACAAACATGATTCATATGCCAATAGAGTATGAGTACATCACAATACACAATTGGTACCATATTAGGCTTTTTCATCAAACAAGATATAATTATAATCATGTATAGACGACTATCAATATCACATAGGACCCCACACAGTAACATATAGCACACAATGTTTCAAAAACCACGTTAGTATCACGAATATGAGCCAAATAAGACAAACATCCCCTCTCAACCAATAGACAAGCCTGAACATAAGATATAACTCTCTTAGGACCTGAATGAAGCACACCATTTCAAGCAATCCTTGGCACACCCAGCGAAGCTAAAGTAATGGTCTTAGCATAACAATCTAGGACAACATGGTAAGGAGTCAATCAATCGATACCCAAGATGACATCGAAATCAACCATACATAAGACAAGCAAATCTATCCAAGTCTCACGCCCAATAAAATTTACAATACAAGATCGGTTCACCCGATCCACCACTAAAGAATCTCTTACAAGGGTAGATACACGAATAGGCATGGAAAGAGGCTCACTAGCAACGTTCAAGCAACACCTCCTTTTAGATGATGGTACGGTCGATGTCAAGAAATAGTAAGCCAATTAAGGTTAGGGTTGAATCCCAAGGAAACACGTGGAATTATAGTTGTCAGTGGTTGTAGTCTACGAGCAGCGCTGGAAAGTAAATAGAGGGATTTGTTTGTAGTAATCTCGAGCAAGTAACAATATTAACTCTGGTTGAAGTCAGTTATAGGTGAACACCAGGATTGTGCTCCCCTGGATTCTCAATTTCATAAGTTTATCGTGCGTTGTTAAACCAACAAAATACCTTGCATGCAGAACTGATAAGTTATGTACCTCCTACAGTCCTTTGGACGAGTAAGAGGATTTCACCCTTTACCTTTTGAGTCTTAGGATGTAGCATTACAAACCCTTACCTTGGTCATAGTTAACTATTACCTTTTGAGTCTCAAGTTATTAGATGGAAGCTAACAACCATTCACTATATTCCGTTGTGTGGCAATGGATCAAAAATTAACTCCCAAATTACTGTTGTTACTATCTTTTCCTACTTACTACTCCTCTCTTAGAGTAAGTAGCGATATCTAGGCAGGATCCTAACATTTTCAACCACTAAGACAACTATTATAATGAAAATAGTCCAATACATGCCATGGGTATTGGTTCCATTCAACAATCACACTTTTCCTACTTCATCAATCGGCCAGGATTTGCACAACCCTAGCTATGGGTTTTTAGCCACTCATACTTGTGAAGAAATCAAGAATATTCATGATTGAAAGGTTAGATCAAGTCACAACGATAAGATGAATAAAACCCAAAATCATGACTTGATTAATCAACTGAAGTTAAGATAAGAAAATCCTAAGATTAAAGATGGATCTTGGAATCAAAATATGTTTTTAAGTATCAAAAATGTGTAACTCCTACTAAAAAGTACATAAGAGGTATTTATAGTACAAGATAAAACCCTAAAAACAAAGACCGGACGAAATAGGAGAAAATAGGGTCCGTGGCCACTTGTGGTCTGCACCTTCGGTTTGGGCATGGGCGCAGGCTACACTTGCAGTCTGCTCTGAGCGTACGTACGGACCACAGGTACCAAATGGGAAACATTCATGCAAGTCATCTCTAAGGATTTTGGCTTTCTGGCACCTACTTTATGTACTTATGGTCTGTAGGTCCTACCTACGGTCCGTGGGTCACCTTAATAGGTGTCGAGAGTCAGTTTTTCAGCTCTTCTTCGATTCTTGAACATTCTTTGTTCACGTTCAAACCGAAAAACATCCCGATCAACCACAATCAATCCAAAAGTATCCAAAAACACCTTTTTCACCATTTTCACAAACTTATCATCCAAAATATGATTTTCTGCAAAACATGCCCAAAACAGATCATATCCAATAAAAAGTCCTCAGAAACTTGCATATTTTCCTTGTTTTAAGCGTCGAAAGTGCTATATTTATATAGCACATTAACACCCTCAACTTAGAACGTTTGTATGTCTTCAGGCAACAAAAACACAACAGAACAAACATAACGCTTAACTAGGAGAATCTAAGATATTCAAGGCAGTCAGTCATCACATTAAGTTTAAATCATAACATCCCCTCCTATATCTCTTTTCAAAACCAACTGTGTATGAACATGAAGCACAACAATGTGGCACAAAGGGATCAAGATATGAAAATTACATTGGCAACAAATAACCATTCATATGTACAAATTTACACTACCCGAAACAAGCATATAGTTAGTAACATAACTCAAGTGCTCTCAAAATAATAAGTCCCATTCACTCATATGAAATCATGCATGTCAATACGGGGATGGTCAAGAGACACTCACACTCAACAATGAAGTTCCAATCAATGCATGTCAAATGTCATAGGCTTGCCCTTATTTTCTTTACCTTAGCATTCAGATAGTCAATTTAGGATCACTATAGGACTTTTTCGGCTTGTAATGTAGGCTTGGGAGCTGGTATGGTTCACATGGACATATCAAGTGACTAAAGCCTTTTTGGCACTACACTAACTTTGGGGTCTCACTTACTAGCCAATTTTCTTTTATTCCACCCTTATTTCTCCCTTTTATTCTTTTATTGCACATTCAGGTTGGGTGTGGTCTTTTATTCTTTCTTTTTTGCTTTTTAGAGATTTTTATTTTTCTTTTCTTTTCTTTTTATCACGCCCATCCCTACTTTCTTTTTCTCTTATTTTACATTCTGCATACCAATTTTACACTACGTACTCCTTTAATAGACACCCTCAACTTAGGCTTTTTGCCTGTGTTAAGGTGCATACTGTCCAAGGAGGAACAGGGACAAAATAGGTAAATTATAACACAAATGGGAAGGTGAATGGTGAAAATAAAAAAAACAGGCTTACAAGGCTCAAAATAGGGATCAAGGGATATCATTCTCGCATGGAAGGTTATTTAGGCTAAAAGTAGACTGAAGGCAACGACCTATGATCCATTCTTAACTGACTATCCTTTAACTTAGGCAAGACTAACCAAGCAAGTTCTGAATTTAACATACAAAGGGAACTAGGTAGTATCTCACACTCAAATAGCATAGAGTCAATATCACCAACTACTACCTATTCAGTAAATGCAATTATCGGTAAATGGTTATCATGTCCCAAATATTAATGCTATAACAAGATCCACAAAGTTCACATATATGTACATCAACACAGTTTTAAAATACAAATTTTTGGAGGGGTATCAAAAATCAGTCAAAATATGACTACCACCTTAAATACTCAAAATCTCCTAATTACACAAAGCATCAAGAAACAAAACACAATACGCCTAAACATGCCAGCTCTACTAGGAACAAAACTTCAAAGAAAAGAGGTACGATAAAAAAAAAGAGGACATCAAGACCCACAAGCAGCCCCACCTCCAACTGAAAACCATGCATTATCCCTAGTATATTAAAGAAAAATGAGAGAGTTAGGAACATACATGAAGCACCATAGGTGCAGAGATCCAACGTCAATCACACAATGCGAATACGAATACAAACAACACAATACCTTGGGTTGTGTCCCAAAAAGCGCCTGATTTACTGTAGCGGCACGACTCAGCTCCTTGACTACTCAGACTTTGCCAAGGTCCATCTCAGCACAAACTTTAATTTCTTCCAGGTTTTCCATGTAATGTTTCACACGTTGCCCATTTACTTTAAATGGGACATCACCATCATGCTTTCCCTCAATAGAACCATATGGGAACACCTTGACCACAGTGAATGGTTCATTCCATCTTGACCTCAGCTTTCTAGAAAACAAATGTAGTCTTGACTTATATAGCAAGGCCAAATCACCGGGTTTGAACATCCTCCTCACTATCTTCTTATCATGGTACAACTTTATTTTCTCTCTTTATATGTCTGAGCTTTCATAAGCACGGAGTCGGCATTTGTCCAACTTATTTACCTTGCTTAGTATCAAATTCGTTGCATCATGCCATTCAAAATTTAGCCTTTTCAATGCCCAAAGTGCCTTGTACTCCAACTCAATCGGTAAGTGACATGCTTTACCATAAACAAGTTGATATAGAGAGGCATCTATGGGAGTTTTATAAGTTGTCCGGTAGGCCCATAATGCATTATCTAGCTTTCTTGACCAGTCAGTCCTGTTGGCATTCACAGTCTTTGCCAATATGAACTTTATTTCTTTGTTGGAGACTTCCACTTTCCCGATAGTCTATGGATGTTAAGGTGTTTCCACCTTATGCCTCACACCATATATATCAAGCAAGGCCTTGAACACCGTTTTCAGAAATGAGAACCATCATCACTAATAATTGCACGTGGGGTGCCAAATCGAGAAAAAATATTTCTCTTTAGAAAAATAGTAACATTTCTGCCTTTGTTATATGGAAGTGTAACTTCCTTCACCCATTTGCATACATAGTCAACTATTACCAGAATATACCTCATACTATAGGAGCTCACAAATAGACCAATAAAATTAATTCCCCACAAATCAAATAGCTCCAACTAAAAGATAGGTGTCATGGAGAATTCATGGCATCGAGAAATATTGCCTTGATGCTGACATTGGTCACAGTTCTGTGCGAAATCATGAGCATCCTTGTAGATTGTAGGCCAATAAAACCCATATTGTAAAATCTTATAGGTTGTCTGTGTACCATTATGATAACCCCTAACTAGTGATGAATGACAGGCCTCGAGAATGCTCATCATCTCCACCTCTGGTATACCGAATTATTCTATTGACACAAACACTAAACAGATATGGCTCATCCTAAAAGAACTTCCTTACCTCATACATAAATCTCTGTTGCTTATAGAAGGATAAATCTTCTAAAACGAGATCACTTGCCAAGTAGTTGGCAAAATCAGCTAACCAAGGAATCAAATCGTGAGATGCTGCTAGCACACACTCATCTGGAAAATAATTATCTATCTCAAGATCATCCCCTAATTTTTGGATCGTCTCCTCTTCAAGTCTGGATAAGTGGTCCACGACTTAATTCTCTTTCCCTTTTCGATCCTTGACCTCAAAATCAAACTCTTGCAGCAAGAGTACCCAATGAATCAATTGAAGTTTAGCACCTTTCTTCATCATTAAGTACCTCAATATTTCATGGTTTGTGTAAACTATCATCTTGGTCCCAATCAAGTAGGATCGAAAATTCTCAAAATCTAAAACCACCGCAAGTATCTCCTGCTCTATAACATGTAATTTTTCTGTGCGGGGTTTAGAGATTTACTGGCATAATAGATAGGATACAAGATTTTCTCTCTTCTTTGGCTAAGGAAGGCACCCAAGGCCACTCTGCTCGCATCACACATTACCTCAAAAGGTGCAGACCAGTCTGGTGACACAATAATAGGCACCAAAATAAATTGCTCTTTTAGGCATTTGAAAGCCTTGAGACACTAATCATCAAACAAAAAATTCACTTCCTTCTCTAAAATTTTGCATATGGTTATTGAAATTTTAGAGAAGTCCTTGGTGATTCTTCTATAAAAACTAGTGTGACCCAAAAAGCTTCGTATTACCTTTAACTAATACGGGTGGTAGCAATTTCTCAATCACCTCTATCTTTTATTTATCCACGTCAATGCCATGTTTAGAGATATTATGCCCTAGCATTATACCTTATTTCACCATGAAGTGATATTTTTTCTAATTTAGCACCAAATTGTACTCTTCACATCTCTGTAGTGCACTGGCTAGATGGGCTAAGCAATCATCAAAAAAATCTCCGACTACTGAAAAGTCATCAATGAATACCTTGATCGTATCTTCCACCATATCAGAGAATATGGACATCATACATCTCTGAAAAGTGGCAGGTGCATTGCAAAGTCCAAACGACATCCTATTAAATGCAAAGGTCCCATAGGGTCAAGTAAAGGTAGTCTTTTCTTAGTCCTCGAGAGCAATAATGATTTGATTGTATCCCGAGTACCCGCCAAGAAAATAGTACCAACCCTTGCCAGCGAGTCTGTCTAGTATCTGATCCATGAACGACATTAAAAAGTGGTCTTTTTATGTACAGTTGTTCAACCTTCTATTATCCATGCAAACTCTCCATCCAGTCACTGGACTCATTGGTACCAACTCATTTTTTTCATTTGGAACCACTATGATTTTCCCTTTTTTTGGTATACATTGAATCGTACTAACCCACCCACTGTCTGCAATAGGGAAAACCACCCCAATTTTTAACCACTTAACTATCTCCTTTTTTCATAACTTCTTACATATGAGGGTTTAATCGTCTCTGATGCTCAATACTGGGGATGTTGTTCGGCTCAAGCTGTATCTTATGTGTGTATAAAACTGGTAGGATCCCAACAATGTCAGCAATGGTCTATGTAATAGCTCTCTTAAACTTCCGTAATACTAATATCAAAGCCTTCATCTGTGCTCCTCCTAATCTGCTTTAATGATTACTGGTAAGGTATTGTTAGCCCCCATGAATGCATACTGCAAGTGAAGAGGGATGACTTTCAATTCCAATATAAGTGGTTCTTCAATCGATGGTCTCGCAGGAGGTTTGGTTTTATTCTTTAAGTCAAGATCGAGTTTCTTAGGGGCATACTTGTAAGAGTTTGTGCCACGTAGGGCACTAGTCATCTCATCATATTCAGCTATACCATCGCTTTCAAAGTTCATGATTACCGTGGTCAAATCTTCTACCCCTAATCTTTCCTCAATAGGTACATCAATTGTGATCATGTCATCGTCCACTGCATCTATCATTGCCATAACTCTCATATCATCTGACTACAGTACTGTCATGCATATATTCAACATAATTTGCTTATCGTTCCACTTAAAAGTGATCTCTTCTAAGTCCATGTCAATCAATATTGTGCCAGTACCTAGAAAGGGTTTACCCAATATGATTGGAGAATGGGTATCTACTTCACAATCTAAAATCATGAAATTTGTTGTATAGATTAATGATGTAACTTTTACCTCCACGTCATGCATAATACCCGTTGGATCCTTTATAGATGAGTCAACCATCAACAACCTTGCAGAAGTAGGCTTCAGTTTTCCTAATCCTAGCACCTTGTATATTATCAGTGGCATAACATTTATTCTTTCTCTCGAATCACATAGGGCCTGGTTAATCTCGTAAGGCCCAATAAAACATGGGATGGTCACTGCGCTTGGATATCCTTTCTTTTCAACTGAAGTTGTGTGAAAACTTGAGCTAAATCCATTAACTATGTTTTGGAGCTCTTCGTCAATCTAATCACTATCACAATCACTATCAAAATTATCATCAGTACAGGTCAGCTTCTTAGATTCTACCTCAGATGGCTCATCCGCACCATCTTCCTTCTTCTTCGGCTCATCAGTAGAAAGCAAATAGTGCTCCTCAGGTGAGGAGTCATCCTAAGTATCAATACCCATACAGTGAATATGTGTCTGAGGGTTCTGCATATTTTCACCAGGTACTTCTTCTGGCTATATCTCCACCAAAGTGATAGATATTTTCCCATATTGTTGCTCTAACTACTTAATAGCATTTTCATGCGACTTAACCTTTTAGGCTAGTCCTTAAATTTCAGCTTTAAGTTTATTTAAGCAAGTCGTTTGGCTCTCTTGGCCCTTCGTCAACATGGTGAACATCTCTTCTATTCTAGAATCTACCTCTCGTCTATCAAGTAAAATGTACTTATCTTACTCATCATGATAGTTTCAACCTTGATTCCCTTGCCCTTCGGCTCAAAAACCCGCAAACTGATGATCCACATAGTTTGCCTTCTCAGATATCTCAAATTCATACACTTTAGAAGAATTGATGGTTGCAAATTATATGACCAACTCACCAATTTATGTACGTAATAATGAAATCTCCAGAGCTACAGCATCCTCAGTTACTCTCTGTGTATTAAAAACTCCAATGTCATAAATATCAAAACCTCTATCAACCTCCCGAGTTTGCCACCCTCGATTAGTTAATGAAATCTGATCCATAATACCCAAAGTTATCTCCCATCGTAATCTCATAAAGGCTTCTTCGAAAATAGTGTCTACCATTGATATGGAATTGGTAGTCAGGGCTCTATAGAATATCTCTGACAAGTTTGTCCCTGATATCCGGTGGTTAGGTACCATACTAAGACTCTTCTTGAACTGGAACTATCCCTCATACATAGACTCAGATTTTAGCTGCCTAAAATTATAAATCTCATCATTTAGCTGCAATACCCTGCATGGAGGAAAGAACTTATTCAAGAATTGTCTGTGTAGCTCATTCTATATAGTAATAGCTCCACGTTGAAATTCCCTAAACCATAATGATGCTTCACCATCAAGCGAGAAAGGGAAAATCCTTAGTCTTAGTGCCTCCTGATCTACCCCTAGCATGGTATATGAAGTGCGCATCCCAATAAAATTTGTCAAGTGCATATTTGTGTCATCTGTCGTCAACCCTACAAACACACCCTTCAAATACAAAAGTTGAATCATAGCACTAGAAATATTGAAATTGACATCAGGAGATAAAATAGAAGGAATAATGGCTCATGTATCAGTTGACTCATCGTATCCCAAATCTTCTTCATCGTCAACATATGGCTGAACAAACTGATATGCTGAGATGGCTTGAGGTCGACTTCTATTCTGTTCTCCACCGAGTACTGCTCAGTGTTCTGTCGTCTGTCTCTGCTTAACTAACTCAGTTTGAGCTAATAGATCACCAATTTGTCTGTCAATCCTATCCAGGACTTCGTATTTGGAGAGATTGTCCTTCTTTGGCTCTGACATCCTACTATGTGACTGTAGGATATTCTCTAAAATATGTGGAAGTAAAGGATTTCCTCTACTCCATGTGATAGGAATACACCGGTGTATGGCCAACTAAGAACAAAAAAAAATCTTGAAAACTGCAACGAATTTTAATCCACAAATCAACACCATGGTCCCCGGTAATGATGCAAATTTCTTGATGACGTCCAAGCAACACCTCCTTTTAGATGATGGTATAGTCGTTGTGAAGATATATTAATCCAACTAAGGTTGGGTTCGAATCCCAAGGGAACACGTGGAATTTTAGTTATTAGCAATTGTTGTTTACGAATAGTGCTGGAAAGTAAATAGGGGGATTTGTTTGTAGTAATCTCAAGCAAGTAACAATATTAACTCTAGTTGAAATCAGTTATAGGTGAACACTAGGATTGTATTCCCCTTGGATTCTCAATTCCGTAGGTTTATCATGCGTTGTTGAACCGACCCAATACCTTGCATGTAGAACCGATAAGTTACGTACCTCCTACAGCCTTTTGGATGAGTAGGAGAATTTCATCCTTTACCTTTTGAGTCTTAGAATATCGTGTTACTAACCCTTACCTTGGTCCCAGTTAACTATTACCTTTTGAGTCTCAAGTTATTAGATGAAAGCTAACGGCCATTCACTATATTATGTTCTATGGCAACGGATCAAAAATTAACTCTCAAATTACTGTTGTCATTATCTTTTCCTAGTCACTACTCCTCTTTTGGAGTAAATAGAGATATCTAGGTGGGATCCTAACGTTTACAACCGCTAATACAACTATTATAATGAAAATAATGCAATGCATGCCATGGGTATTGGTTCAATTCAACGATCATACTTTCCCTACCTCATCAATCAGCCAGGTTTGCACAACCCTAACTATGAGTTTTTATCCGCTCATACTTGTGAAGAAATCAAGAATATTCATGATTGAAAGATTAGATGAATTCACAATGATAAGATGAATAAGAACCCAAAATCGTGACTTGATTAATCAACTGAAGTTAAGACAAGAAAATCCCAAGATTAAAGATGGAGCTTGGAATCAAAATATGTTTATAAATATCAAAAATGTGTAACTCCCACTAAAAAGTTATCAAAAATGTGTAACTCCTACTAAAAAGTATATAAGCGGTATTTATAGTACAAGAAAAAACCCTAAAAATAAAGCCCAGACGATATAGGAGAAAACAGGGTCGGTGGCCACATGTGGTATGCACCTGCAGTTTGGGCATAGGCACAGGTTGTACCTGCAGTCTGCTCCGGGCATAAGAACGGACCGTAGGTACTAGATGGGAAAAATTCCTGCAAGCCAGCTCTGTGGATTTTGGTTTTCTGGCACCTACTTTGTGCATCTTTGGTCTGTATGTTCTACCTGCAGTATGTGGGTCACCTTAATAGGTGTCGGGAGTCAGTTTTTCAGCTCTTCTTCGATTCTCGAACATGCTTTGATCACGATCAAGTCGGAAAACATCCCGATAATCCATAATCAATCCAAAAGTAGCCAAAAACACCTTTTCACCTTTTTTACGAACTTATCATACAAAACATGATTTTCTACAAAACATACCCAAAACAGATCATTTCCAACAAAAATACCTCAGAAACTAGCATATTTTTCTCGTTCTAAGTGTCGAAAGTGCTATATTTCTATAGCACATCACTAGCATAATCAAAACCCGAAGTAAAGTACATAGACACATAGAAGAAAGTCAATTTCAGATCAAATAACACAAATGCAGATCTGAAGCAAATAGGGACGATACTTGTGATCACAGCATCAAAGCCTCTGCCTCTGGTCTGGCAGGTATAGCATAGCACTGTCCACGACCACCAACTGGCTGAGTAGCCCCGCGACCACCACCACGGGCTTCACTACCTCTACCTCTCATACCTATAATGTATATATAAAGTATATATATACTTTATATATAAAGTATTTTAAAAAAGATTACGTAGCTCCGACGTGGCGCATGTGTAATGCACTTCTCGTAGTGAAAGTGATATAATATTTATAGGGTGGTATAAATTAACTTAAAAGTTATTAAGAGGTATATAATTGCCCATGTAGTTTAAGGCATAAAGTAAGTCATGCGGATAAGTTCAGGGGTGAAATGGTGTATTTTCTCCATTTTTATGACTCATCACTTGTATAAAATTCAAAAATCTCATATAACTAATAAAATTTATCATAATAATTGAGAATTCGCAAAGTCATTAAATCTTCATTTAAGGATAAAATGAAAAAAAAAATCATGTGAGGATTATCAATGTTGGAGATCCTCCCTTATATACAACAGCAAAGTAAAGTAAAGTAAACTAAATTATAAAATAATGTAATTGCAAAATGCTCTAAAATAGAGAAAGAGATGTAGGGTTAAGGATGAAGAAACAGTGTTGCTATATGGTATGTTACTCTTTTATCAACTTGTAGAGAAAGAGATGTAGGAATAAGGATGAAGAAACAGAGCTACTATATGGTATATTGCTCTTTTAGTAACTTCTTTAACAAGGGTGGTTCAACAAATTTGGTGTCCTAAAGTCAATTCTTAATAAAAAAATTTAGATATATTCAATAAAATTAGTTTTTATGTGCACCTTGTGCAATATACGTATATATCGTGCGACATACGTGCATTTCGTGCGTCATATGTGTATTTTGTTGTCAGCTAGTAAAAATATTTTAGAATCACATAAATATTATCGTTAAAATTTATGTGTGATATACTATCATTGTGAACTATCTTCTAACTTAAAAATGGGAGCTCGAAAAAAATTGGGGCCCCAAGTCATTGCTTTAGCGGTTTTACGGTATAGCCCGCCCTGTTCTTTAACTTTCTCGATTTCAACAATCTGTCTAGTTTTATATAAGAATCTTTTATTTATTTATTTTTATTTTAAATGAACTTAAAAGGTTCTCTGTCCTTGTACGTATATTATGTAACTTTTCAAATTCTGTTGTGCAACTATTGTTTCTATATACTCCTATTCAGTTCACTTGAAATTATGGGTGTCAATCCGGAATCGACCCGTAAAATTTAGCTGGGTTGTAAGCCGATCTGGGCTGAGTCGTGGTTAGGTGGACTAGGCTGGGTTCGAGTTCAATAGTAAATTTTTTAAAAACAATTCTGAACCGACCCACTTAGCCCAACCCGTTCTAACCCACCTAAATCCGGTCAAAATCAGTCAAAACAAAAAAATTAAGTTTTTTTCTAATATACGCTATATATATCCACTATATACATTTTAAATACGTCAATATATATACACTATATATATAGTATATACTACATTAGAATTTAAAAAATACATACAGATATACACAATTACACATGTAATCGTGTATGCGACTATACGTTAGTTAAATATATATATTACTCTAAATAAAACATATACTACAAGATATATACTACAATATAATGATATATATAATAATTTATAAAACATATACACATGTATACGTTAAATATATACGTCTATAGAAGATATATACACATATATACGTACCATTCAATATATACGTACTACTTCAAATAAAATATACTACAATATATACACACACTATATATATAGTTATATACTAATTTATAAAACATATACACATGTATACGTTAAATATATACGTCTATAGAAGATATATACACATATATATTGTCGCACCCCCTTTTTAACCCGAAAAGAATAATTTTAGATTTAAAAGTTTGAAAGGGTTTTTATTATAAAGTGACAAAAAGACGAAAATTTGTTTCGAAAAGGATTGTTTATATTCAAAACTCAGAGTCACCACTTGGCATAAATTGGGTGTGTCAAGTCACCTTTGGAAATCCTTTTTCAAAACAGTTTGACTCTAAAACTGATCTGCGAACAGAGATTTCGACTAAGGAATTCTGTTGACCGAGGGGAAGGTGTTAGGCACCCCTCGATCCTGTGGTTCGACCACGGTTGCTTGGTGGAGCGTATCTGCTAATTTGACATTACAAATGTATAAACCACACAAAAACAATCAATCAAACACGCGAAATAAAACAAATCCAAAATATAGTGTTCAGTCCAATTATACAGTCCAAAAATATAACTGCGAAAAATAAATCCTATTCTAACCTATCCTAATCCTGAACTACGCTCCCGTGCTTTACCCGATGCCTTGAGCCTTCATCACGAACCTCCTTTGCGTACATAATACAGCGGGGCATTCTCCGATAAATAAATACAAATGACCATGGGGCATTCCCCGACTAAATGAATACATTTTCCAAATACGAGAAAAAGAGAATCATTCAACAAACATTCCACATTACTAAAAAATCCATGAATTCTGAATTTACCTATCCAAACCTACTATTTGCCTACCTCATTCGACCTATCACAATTCCAACAAATTCAATATAATTGATGATCCAAAATTAATACTAATTCACTAATCGCGTTTAACCCCTTCCCAAATTTCTTTCAACACGTGAATTTTACATGAAATAGTTATCCACCCGATATCAACATCGATTCCATGCTAATGACTAGCTATTCGGATAATCCACAATTATCAACACACAAACATTACTTTACTCAACAAATAGAACACCGCATTAAATCAATATTCGAAATCATACATAAAAATTAAGAAATAAAGTTGAGAAATGGACCTCGATACCGTTTTTGAGGAATATTACTCAATAAAATAAAGAAAACCCGTTTCTGATAACTTCAACTGGCGCCTCAACGACGAACTCGTCCAACTCGGAGCTGAGAAGTCGCAAAATAGACAGATTCAAACCAGATTTGACTAACCCACCAAAACTCAAGCAGTTATGACAAACTCCGACGGGTATGATGGCTTTGATGCATTTTCCGACGAGTTTGTCTTCTCTATCTCGAGTCTCTCTCTCTCGAATCTCTCTCTCTTCGCTACTCCATTTTTCTGGTGTGTGTGTGAGATAAAGAAAATTGAGGTATGTGTGTGTATGGAAGTGGTGAGTGATGTCTGAAGAAGATGGTCGTCTGGAGGTGTATATGGTTACTGTGGCCTCCCCCTGTTTTCCAGTGAACCCCCCCTTTTTATTTGAATCTCGTCTTGTGATCCACCCCCTTTTTGTGAATGAGTATGTGTATATATATGGTAAGTAAAGGTTTTTTTTTTTTGTCAATTGGTGGACCCCTTTTGAATATTCCTCCCTTTGCTATCTGTAGAAGAAAAGGAATATATCTTATATATGTAGGGTGGGCCCGGGTAATTGTGAGGTGTAAGGGTGTACAATGTGTGGCCATTAATTCTGTGGGTCCCTCTTTTGTATATGTTCTGTTAAAGAAAAGGGAAGGATCACGTGAGAGAGGTGGGGGTATCGGTAAGGTAGGTGAGGGTGGGGGTATGGGGTGGTGAGGTGTAAGGTGGTTGAGATAAAATTTGTTAGAATAGGATTGTTAATTTGTTAGGGAGTTTGTTATTTTGTCTTCTGGTGGGGAATAATTACATGGGTTGAGGGCATACGGTAGGATAAGGTAAATATGGATGAATTAGATTTTCGAAAGGGATAAAATTAGGTGTCTACATATATGTATCATTCAGTATATACGTACTACTTTAAATAAAATATACTACAGTATATATACTACAATATATACACACACTATATATATAGTTATATACTAATTTATAAAACATATACACATGTATACGTTAAATATATACGTCTATAGAAGATATATACGCATATATACGTACCATTCAATATATACTTACTACTTTAAATAAAATATACTACAATATATACACACACACTATATATAGTTATATACTAATTTATAAAACATATACACATGTATATGTTAAATATATACATCTATAGAAGATATATACACATATATACGTACCATTCAATATATACGTACTGCTTTAAATAAAATATACTACAATATATATATACTAAAATATATAGACACACTATATACATAGTTATACACTAATTTATAAGACATAAACACATGTATATGTTAAATATATACGTCAATAGAAGATATATACACATATATACGTATCATTCAATATATACGTACTACTTTAAATAAAATATACTACAATATATATATATATATATATATATATATATATATATATATATACACTACAATATATAGACACACTATATATATAGTTATACACTAATTTATAAAACATATACACATGTAGACGTTAAATATATACGTCTATAGAAGATATATACACATATATATGTACCATTCAATATATACGTACTACTTTAAATAAAATATACTACAATATATAGACACACTATATATATAGTTATACACTAATTTAAAAAACATGTACACATGTATACGTTAAATATATACGTCAATAGAAGATATATACATACCATTCAATAGATACGTACTATTTTAAATAAAATATACTACAATATACACACACACTATATATATAGTTATATACTAATTTATAAAACACATACACATGTATACGTTAAATATATACGTCTATGAAAGATATTTACACATATATACGTACCATTCAATATATACGTACTACTTTAAATAAAATATACTACAATATATAGACACACTATATATATAGTTATACACTAATTTATAAAACATATACACATGTTCCAACAATTTAAATCATAAAAGTGATCAGGAAAACCACTATGTGTCTGCCTTTTAGAAGATGATAGCTCTTCGGAAGGATGAGGAACGACAGTTGGAGTGATATTTGTAGGTACGGCTAAATCAACTAAATCATCATAGTGATTATATTATTTATCTATGTATTTATTCGCATCACCCATAGCCTTCCACAAATCAAGTTGTACTTGTTGAGAATCATTGTTAGTATTTATTTCTAAATTAGCATAAATAATAGTACTAAAGTGGCACATAGTATTATATTTCATGCACGGATTAAGCATAGCACCAACCAACTAAATAGGGGGAATAAAAAAAAAAAAAAAAATTTAGCAAACATGGCACCAACAGCATTTTTGTAACCTTCTTTATTTTTATATTCTTTGAGTAAAGAAGAAATACCGGCTATATAGTTCAAAATATTACAAACCGTAGGATAATAAACACCGAAAAATTCAACCGTAGCTATATAAAATTTTTCCAAAAACTTAACAAGATCATTAATTACGATCCAATCAGAATCATGTAACATACAATCAACAGAATCAGCAAACGAACCACAATATTGGTTAAAAGATAGTGTAATAGAAACTTTATCTTTATAACAAGTTTTTAAAAAATCATACGTAACATTCCATCTAGTTTCACATTCTTCAGGCATTAATATCGGTGCAAGTCCATTTTGTTCACATTTAAGTTTAAAGTCTCTAATTCTACTTCTACGATTATTTCCTTGAATAAAACCAACGACAAGCCGAATTTTTTTAATATAAAACTCAAAAAACTCAAGAATATCTCTCACAATTAAATTATATATATGACATTCACACTTAATATGAAAAATTTCAGATAACGGCGGAGATAACTTAGATTTTAATTTTGTCATAGCAGTCTTGTTGTTAGAAGCATTATCAAAAGCAATACATAAGATTTTATTTTTGATACCATAAAATTCTGCAACTTTAGCAATCGAATCAGGAATAAAATCTCCAGTATGTTTACGATCTTCATCATATAAAAAAGCAAGAATACGTTTTTGCATAATAAAACTATTATCTATCCAGTGACAAGTAATAGTTAAATAATTATTTTTATTTACAGCACGCCCAAGATCAGAAGTTAGGGACATTCTATATTAAATATTTTTTAACAATGTTGATAAATAAAAATAATATTGTGAATGAAGTTTAAAAATATAGGCCCGACAAGTACTCTAGGAATACCATTAAACATAGAATTATAAATTGCTTGAATATAATGAATAAAGGTATCAGAAGAAGGAAAACTAAAAGGCAAACAACCCACAATTACTATTTTAGCTATTTCTTTTCGGTCCCTCAATTTATTATACTTCTTCATTAACTGACCGATTGCTAGGTTCATTTTAGTTTGCGTTGGCCTACCAACATCCGCACCACCTCGTGCAATATTTAACCCTCTTTCGTGAGCATCACCTATATTTCTCATTAACGTACCCGTACCCCCTTGCTTGCCTCCGCTTTTATGCTTATATATTTGTTGACAAATATTGCATTGCACCTCAATATCTGATATACATTCAAAAAATTATCATGCAATACTAGTTGTTTTACGAGCTATTGGGGGACGGGAAGGACGGGGAGGGAGATTAACCGATTCAGATCTAACTTTAGCATTTCCTACTGCGGGTGTTTCACTAATATTTTCATCATCTTCATCTAAATTAACCGCATCTACTTCATTTTCTTCTTCTATACCATAATTTTCCTGAGTTTCTACATAATTCATATCGTGGGCACCTACACCTAAAGGTACACATACTTCTTCCTCAAAAGGTTGACTAAGCGGTGCTGGAGGCACACGGGTATATCTACTACTTGAAGTACCTCTACCGCTAGTAATTCGCTTTTTACTACCACTACCGCTTCTGGGACAAAAAAATTTAACACCTTTAGTAGCGAGGTATCTTAATTTATCCATAATATAAATTAAACTAAAAAAATTTAAAATACACAAATATAATAAATTAAATATTCTACAATTAATATACTAAATAAAAATTAAACGTAAGAGATGGAATAACAATACCAAATTTTGGGAGTATCCGAAGGTTGCGACTTTAGAAATTTCCACTCGTACTTTGTAATCGCAAAATTAAAAAATTAAAGTGAGCACTTTAGGAAATTAAATATATAGAATGTTTGAGAATTGAGATTTGAGAGAGAATGAGAATTGAGAGAATGAAAAATTGTATGGAAAATGATTTGAAAATGTAGGGTATTTATAGGATTTTTTTTGGGGTTAAAAAATAATTTTAAAAGTATTATTTTTTTTTTTAATAAAAAAGGTCAAACTAGCCGTTTGGACCCAAAAATGGCTATATAGCCATTGGGCCAACGACTAGTTTGAGCCCAACGGTCCAAAGCTCAATTTTTTTTCAAAAAAAAAGTAACTCGGGCCGATTTCGACGGTCGGGTTAACCAGGCCCAACCAAAAAAATAAATCGGCCCGGAACCCTAAAGCCCATGGGCTGACTAGTCCGGTTTTCTTAAACGGGCCAATTCAGACTGGGTCAACCCGACCCCGTTTGACAGGCTTACTTGAAATTAATATCCTCCATCCAGTCCCCCCACCCAAACAAGAGCAATTATGATACGGCTAGCTAACTCCAAAGACGAACCAAGCCTATCTAGTACGGCATCATGTCAATTCAATCGTTTTGTTCAAAATTTATATTTTGTAAAAAGCTAAGAAATTGACAAAATGTCTATATATACTCGATTTTGAATTCAATTATTATTTTATATTAATAACTGTGAGGTTGTTATAAGAATTCATTAACTTCGAAATCCAGATTCAAACTTTTCCCATTTTCACGAGGGAGAGTTCTAAACAAGATTCATCTCAATAAATGAGATAATTATGTACGTAAAATTAAAGATTAGTTATATACAATTTGCCTTTTAACCATAAAAATGATATTACCTCCCACAATTTTTATTATTGCCATTTACCTCTGTAAAATTCTTTGAGGGCATTTACTAATTTTAAATGTTTAATTGGCAAAAAGAAAAATAGAAAACTTCGAATGTAAAAAAAAATGATTAATTAATTATTTTGAGGTGTTATAAAATTGAAAGCTCGTTGAACCAAATATTACTGAAAAAAGGAAATTCAACCAACTATTACTGAAAAAAGAAATTCAACCAGATATTACTGAAAAAAGAAACTCAACCAAATATTGGATGCAGAGTTTCATCTCATTAAATAATATTATATTTTAATATAAAATTTAAGAACTGATTTAGAACTTGTAAGTTGTTATAAAACAAGAAAGAATAAAGAACAAGAGTAGAGAGAATAAAGAGAGTAATTTTTATTTCTTCTCTTGATGGATGATTTACAATGAATGAAGCCCTTCTATTTATAGGGAGAATTTGCCCCTAGTTTCACACTAAAAGACAAATACATCAAATAGATCTTGATAGATCTTGATAGACATTCACTATAATTGATATATATCATAACATTTCCCCTTGAATGTCTAACAATACGCATATAGGTTGCCTCATTAAAAAACTTACAAGGAAAATCCAGTGGGACAAAACCTCGTAAGGGAAAAAGAATACAGCGCGTATTAACTCCCCCTAATGAAAACATCCTTAAACCTTTGCATCTCGATCTTGTGCACCATCTTCTTAAAAGTTGTAATTAGAGAAAACTTAGTGAATAAATCAGCCACATTTTTACTTGAACGAATCTGTTGCACATTGATATCACCATTCTTTTGTATCTCATGTATGTAGGAAAGCTTTGATGAAGTATGCGTCATTCTATCTCCTTTTATGAATCCTCTATTAAGATGTGCTATGCATGATGCATTATCTCCGTATAAAATTATGGGTAGATTGTCATATTTCACACCATATTTTTTTTGAATGAGATGTATCATGGACCTTAACCATATACATTCTCGGCTTGCTTCATGAATAGCTATTATCTCAGCATGATTCGATGAAGTGACTACGATAGACTGCTTTGTATATCTCCAAGATATGGCAGTACCACCACATATGAACACATAACCTATTTGAGATCGAGCTTTATGCGAGTCAGATAAGTACCCAACATCAGCATGACCAATAAGATCGCGACTGCAATCTTTAGAATAAAAGAAGCTCATGTGTTTTATCCCATTTTGATGTCTCATAGTAGGAGCAGAAATATACCTTGCTAACAAATTGACTGAAAAGGCTATAGGTCTTGTAGTATTTGCAAGGTACATGAGTGCATCAATTGAATTAGGATATGGTACTTCATAACCAATCCAATTCGATATATTTCAAATTTCAACAAATAATCTATTGCTTTGAAAACTCTCTAAGAGTTCCAATGATGTTCAAGCAATAAGCTTATACAATATAAGATTATAAATAAGTTTCCCAGAAATTTTTATATGCTTCAAGCAGTTTGAATCCTTAAAAGTTTTCACATAAGTCTTGTCAAGTGATAATATTCAACATTTCATGAGTGATATCTTCAAATATCTGGACTGCAAATCAAATAAGTTTTATACTTACCAAGATGCATCCTTTCATGTCACTTGATAAATGCTTCTACGTCAGCATGCTTAAATAAACGTAAAATTTAGATCCTCGTAATCTTTCACAATATTACGCCAATATTGTGGCAAATATATTGATGATATATCATTTCGTATCGGTTCATAATGCGACATAATATTTTGAGATCTCATCACTTCATTATTTTCAGGCACATGAACCTTACATAAGGTTTCATGAAGTGTTATGTTGTAGGCTCTTCAAGAGTTCATTGTCTTCTTCTTATGATTATTTGCTCCTTATTTTTCAAGGACTATTTCATTTAGAACCGATTAGTCTATCACGCTTCACGTATGCATAGACTTTGTCCTTTAGGAACACAAAATAAGAGCACTTGCGCTTAATATGAGATACTTTTGGCATTTGACTTGAATTATCTTTTGGATGAGGATCTGGTGATAATTCCTAACATATTTCATAGCGCTTATAATCTCCTCCTTATGTTAGGAAAACTAACGTACATCCTTTACTTCTTTGAGGAATCTATCTTTGTGCATTATGGTATATTCATAATCGTATACCGCACATCAAAATTATTAGATGAAATAATTGGTTCCCGACCTTGAACCAATTGAGAGGGAAGAAATAATCATAATTTATTGGTCTAATGCATACAAGTGTTATTGTATGCAACATATCATATTTCAGACCAACACATGAAGCTTTGTTCTCATTAGCGATGGTTTAGATATTTATCAAAGGCATTCAATGCCAAACCATCATCATCAAGATAACTTTCTTGATTGCACAATCTGAAAATTGTGCTCAATTTATATTGAACAAGTAACTTTATGAATGTCAAACGTAGGTTGACCATGAATGTACATGTGATCATCTTATTGATGCATCTTTTCAACATATCACATGATAGGTGAACGGGCCCATATTCACCGTTTATACTTTTCAGAGTTTGAGAGATCCAATCCCAAAATTAGTTGGTCCAACCAACTTATGATGAGAACAAGCGAGTTCATGAAGAATTTTCTAATTCTTCAATATATGTTCAATACTCAGTATGCACATCTTTGAAATGTCGCAATCGTTCATGTCAATTTATGAACTTTTATTCTAGTAAACTCCAAGTTTACCATGACATGTAATATTTTCTTTAGTAAATTTCAGATTTACTATTACATGAATAAATTTTAGATTCGGAGGTGAGTAGTGATACCATCGCAATCAAGTGCATGTTTGCATTAATAAGCTTCTCATTCCCCATAAATGGAATATAATCATGTCTTAAGCGTATCAAATTATGATAGCTACTACAAAAGCAAATTGAGGCATACATATGATTTATTGCTATCACATTCAATTCAAGGAATGAAGCATATTTAATGGGACATGTTTCACCAAATACTCATTATTTTGCCTTAGCCATCATAATATCATCAATATGGTGCATTGAGATTCAAACTTAACGTCTTATCCATATAAAGGCGTCTTAGGCATAAATCAATGGGACTCGAACCCAACATCTTATTTTCATAGTGTATCGAGACTTTAATACGATATCTTACCTTTTTCGTGCGATGAGATTTGAATTCACCACCTTACCCTCAACCAATGAGTTAGAACTCACGTATGAGCCTTTTGAAAATATTATCACTAGCAGTGATTATATTACTTTAACTAACCACTACTCGTGACCAAATATTGTTGGATAATTCTACAGGGACTCAAGTATATATACTAAGCACTGTGAGGTATTTTATATATGAGATTGTCAGTTTTGATAAACATCTTTAAACAAATAGTTATAATAAGAGAAGTATGGAAATTAATGATATACAACATAGAATATAAGTGACATGTTGCCAATATTACCGTGTCTGCCATAAGAACTTTAAAAATCAAGACTTAATAATTTTCCTAGGGAGTTTAGATAATTGAACCTTCAGGAAAAGAAATCAATACAAACTCAAACATATATACCTATGGGAAGAATGTAAGTATTCCTTGGCTTGTAGTAAGCTAACAGCTAACATGCTAGGACAATTACAGTATCCTCAAACAATACAAAGATTATATCATCTAAATTAGGGATGAAGTTGATTATGTGTATGTCTACATATACACGCGTGCACACATAAACAAACAGCAAACAAGCTCACGTATAGCGCAATATGCATTCAAAGTTTATCATTATAGACTAAAACATATCTCCAATATACCTCACAATTTTTCGTCGATGCCCGATGGGGTTCAGGTGAACACCGCGCCTCCCTCATATTATAACATCAACAAATGACAGTTAAACACATAACAATAGTGATGGAGTGTTCTCTCTTGCAAAGTTTAACGAAATCCTTGAACTCCAATGAAAACCATCATAACAAAGAAAAAAGAACAATATATGGAACATGTTACCTGAATTAGAACCGTTAGTTATCGGACCAAAAATATTGGACGACTATGGCTTAATTGGCTGGAGCATCGTGTTGATAACGTGTTATAAAACAAGAAAGAATAAAAGAACAAGAGTAGAGAGAATAGATAGAGTAATTCTTATTTCTTCTCTTGAGGGATGATTTACAATGAAGGAAGCCATTCTATTTATAGGGGGAATTTGTCCCTAGTTTCACACTAAAAGACAAATACATCAAATCCTGATAGACATCAAATAGATCTTGATAGACATTCACTATAATTGATAAATATCATAACATAAGTAAATATAATGAAATTTTTTTAAAAAAATAAATAATTAATGGTAACTAAGATAAGAGTTCCAAAGCTTAAGGGAATTGGAAATTTTCTTACTAATGTCAGAAGTGCATTCTTATAATCTATTACACTTGAAGAAATGGAGAAAAAATATAACGGAGACGATCCAAATCTGTAAAAGAATTGGTCAAAAATAACAAGGAAAAAATGTAGGAAGTGACGAATTTAAAATTAAAATTATGATAAATAGCAATAATTTCACAAAATTATGTTTTATAGCAAAAATAATATTATTTTAATGAAACCACTTCACACACACACGTTTACAGTTATTAAAGTAGTAACTTATCCTATTTTCACTCTAACACTTTATCTCTTTCCTTTCTTACTTGAGAAAATTGAAGGAAAGACGTCTTTTAAGTCTTGAATGAAGGATTGGTGACATTGACCAACTTAAATGGTCAAACATAATTAAAAAAATTGATTAGGTTAATTGTGGATTTGATTAATATTTTTTAAAATTTTTAATCTTTTCAAAAATACAAATTAACCCACACCCACAAAACTTTCTTCCCTCTGCAAATCAATCTCTCTCTCTTCTCTCTTTCTCTCGATAGTTTCTCTCTCTAACTTCTTTCAACCAACAACTTTTCAAATTTCTCCCTTCAATCTTGTGCAACTTCAACCTCTGACAACAAATAGTTTTGAGTTCTTGTCCGTTCCTTTTTTACTTTCAACCGTCAGTCGATGTGACAACATTCTCCGGTGACAATAACTTCGAGTTCTTCATCGTTTCTTTTCGATTTTCACAAGTAAAAAATTAGGGCTTTTAAGTTATGACGAAAATGAGGAACTTGATTTGTTGGTGTTTGTTATTTTTTTATATTTTTTATTATTTTTTTAATGTTTGTTATTTTTTAGTTGAATTTCTCATCTGGATGTATCTGCTACTGCTGGTTTTTAATAATGGATAAAACATGTAACGTGAATCCAATAGATGAGTATTTGTTGCAACATATATGACTAATCTGTTGCACAGATTAGTAATCTGTTGCAACATATATGACTAATATGTTGCACATATTAATAATCTATTGCAACATATATGACTAATATGTTGCACAGATTAGTAATATGTTGCAACATATATGACTAATTTGTTGCAACATATATGACTAATTTATTGCAACGAATGAGTAATCTGTTGCAACATATATGACTAATCTGTTGCAACATAAATGACTAATTTGTTGCAACAAATGAGTAATTAGTTGCAACATATATGACTAATTTATTGCAACAAATGAGTAATCTGTTGCAACATATATGACTAATCTGTTGCAACAGATTACTTATCTGTTGGATTCGTTTTATAGTGTTGTAATATAAATCCAACATATGGGTCATCTGTTGCAACATATTAGTCATATATTGCAACAGATTACTCACTTGTTGCAATAGATGACTCATATGTTGGATTCATGTTGCAGGTTCTATCTATTGTAGCAGTAGCAGATACACCAAATAAGAAATTCAACAAAAATTATAATTTTACTTACAAAATAAGCTATGCAGTAATGTCCAAGTGATGTACGAACAAAATTTGACCTAAAAATTTTAAAAAAAATTTCTACAGGGGCACAACGAATAAGTAAAACACATGAAAAATTTCATGAAACAGGTAAAGAAGACAAAAATAATATACCATACATCAAATGCAAAAGGATCAAGAGGACAAACATTTGAGTTCTCCTAAAAACGTTTAAGTTCCCTAATATTTTAATTGCTTTCTAATAGTTGACCCATCTATTACAGCAGATTTTCTATCTGTTTGATAATTTCTAACAGATGAATCATCTGATGCAACATGCTAGTCATCTGTTGATTCAAATTAAGCAATTATTAGTAATAACTAAATTGATTTACTTAAATTAAAGTTGTCTCTACGACAATGGGACAAACATTTGTGTTCTCCTAAAAATATTTGAGTTTCCTAGTATTTTAATTATTTTCCAACAGATTATCTAGTTGTTGCAACAAGTTAGTCATCTATTGCAACAGATGTTTATAATAGGTTAGTCATTTGTTTATTCAAATTAAGCAATTATTAATAATAACTAAATTAATTTAATTAAAATTGAAGACAAGTCTATAATACAAGACCTTAGACAAGGGGACAATTGTTTGAGTTCTCCTAAAAATATTTGAGCTTTAGTATTTTAAATTGTTTTTCAACACATAGAACTCCAAAATGAGCCACGGAATTAAAAAAGTGACCAAAATAGGCCACCTATTTAAAAAGTTATCAAAATAGGCTAAACGTAATAATTTATAACGGTTTCTACTTATTTCTTAACGGTCAACTAACGAAGTTGACTTTTACAAAAGCGTAAGAATTTCTTACGTTTTATATTTTTTTTAAAACATAAGAAATTCTTACGTTTTATAAAAAAAAATATAAAACGTAAGAATTTCTTACGTTTACACGATAACCGAGGAAAAAAATACAATGAATTGTCAAATCAATTAAAAAGGTACTAAAAAAAGAGTTTTTCAACGTAACAAAAAGTTACGTTCTTAACTTTTTATAGCAGCGATCCCCTACCCACAATTCCTTTTTCCACAAATGTCCCATCACTTCTACTTTTTCCTCTTTTTACATATGATAACTATGAATTTTTTTATTACTTAAATTTATTTATATTTTACATGTAGTTCAAATAATTTATTTTTTCTAATAAATATTTACGTTTTACATAAAAAAAAATTGTAAAAAAAAGTATTAATTACCTCATTAACTTAACAATTTTCTTATATTTATTCTATATCAAAAAATAATCACTTCTATCCTTAATTATCCGATTTCTCTTTAAAAAAATTGTACTTTTGAGTTTTCCTCTATTCCAAAATAGTGAAATGTTGAATTATCGTCGATCAAATATGCTACAATATACAAAAATTATATTTTTTTAGAAGTGTTCCTGAAAAAATATATTTTCTTATATTAATTTAGGAGTGTTCCTAAATTAAATTATGATTTTTTACTCCATTAATTATAATATGAAACGTGTTTGTGCATGTGAGTCTCCTCAATATCCTAATCAAAACACTAATCGAAAACTATGATGAATCACTATCCGAAAAAATTAATTTCATATTTTTAACACACCAAAAAAATATAATTCTTGTATATAGTAGCATATTTGATCGATGATATTTCAACATTTCACTTTGAAGTAGAGGAAAACTCAAAAGTATAATTTTTTTTAGAGAGAAATCGGATAATTAAGGATAGAAGTGATTATTTTTTTATATAGAATAAATATAAGAAAATTGTTAAGTTAATGAGGTAATTGATACTTCTATTTTTAAATTTTTTTATGTAAAACGTAAAAACTTATTACATAGAGGAAAAATAAATTATTTGAACTACATGTAAAATATAAATAAATTTAACTAATCAAAAAATTCATAATTGTCATATGTAAAAAGAGGAAAAAGTAGAAGTGATAGGACATTTGTGGAAAAAGGAATTGTGGGTGGGGGACCATTGCTATAAAAAAGCTAAGATAGTAACTTTTTGTTATGTTGAACAACTCATTTTTTAGTATCTTTTTTATTGATTTGATAATTCACTGCATTTTTTTCCTCGGTCATCGTGTAAAACGTAAGAAATTCTTACGTTTTATATTTTTTTATAAAACGTAAGAATTTCTTACGTTTTACAAAAAAAATTGTAAAACGTAAGAAATTCTTACGTTTTTTGTAAAAGTCAACTCCGTTAGTTGACCATTAAAAAATAAATAGAAAACGTAATAAATTATTATGTTTAGCCTATTTTAGTAATTTTTTAAATAGGTGACCTATTTTGGTCACTTTTTAAAATTCTGTGGCTCATTTTGGTTTTGAGTTCACATATATCTTGTCTATTTAATAATTTCCAATAGATGAGTCATATGTTGCAACAATTTAGTCATCTGTTGCAACAGATGTCTATATTTGTTGGATAATTTTCAATAGATGAGTTAGCTATTGCAACAGGTTAGTCATCTGTTGCAACAGATGTCTATATATGTTTGGTCATTTTCAATAAATGTCTTTAACTGTTTGGTCTTTTCCAACAGATTACTCATCTATTGCAACATGTTAATTGAAATCGTAATTGAACTTATCAATTCATCTTTAATTTTAGTTAAATCAATATTGTTATTACTAATAATGTCTTAATTTGAATCATTTCAAATAAAATTGGTCAATTAATACTTTACTCAAGACGAATACACTTAGATGATCATGTAATTACTATGAGATTAATTGAAATCGTAATTAAATTATCAATTCATCTTTAATTTTAGTTAAATCAATTTAATTATTACTAATAATTACTTAATTTTAATTATTTCAAATCAAATTGGTCAATTGATCATTCTACTTAAGACGAAACACTTAGTTGATTATGTAATTACTATTTAATTTTAGTTAAATCAATATAGTTATTTCTAATTATGGCTTGGTTTGAATCATTTCAAATAAAATTGATCAATTGATCACTCTACTTAGAACGAACACACTTTGTTGATCGTGTAATTATCATGAGATTAATTGAAACAGTAATTGAACTTATTAATACTAGTTAAATCAATTTAGTACTAATATAATGGCTTAATATGAATCAATAGATGACTAAGATGTTGCAAAAGATGAGTAATCTGTTGAAAATGACCAAACAGATAAAGACATCTATGGCAACAGATTAGTCACCTATTGCAACAGATTAGTAATCTATTGAAAATAACAAACAGATAAAGCCATATGTTGCAACAGATTGGTCATCTGTTAGAAATGACCAACAGATAAAGACATTTGTTACAACAGATGACTAATCTATTGCAACATATGTGTATATGACTCATCTGTTGCAACAGATTAAATTTGTTGCAATAGGTTATACACTTAAATAATCATATAATTACTATGAGATTAATTAAAATTGTAATTATTAAATCAATTTGGCTATTACTAATAATGACTTAATTTGAATCATTTCAAATAAAATTAACCAATTGATCACTCTACTCAGAACGAACACATTAAGATGATCGTGTAATTAATATGAGAATAATTAAAATCGTAATTGAACTTATCAATTCATCTTTAATTTTAGTTATATCAGTGTAGTTATTACTAATAATATCTTAATTTGAATCATTTCAAATAAAATTGGTCAATTAACACTTTAATCAAGACGAATACACTTAGATGATCATGTAATTACTATGAGATTAATTGAAATCGTAATTAAAATTATCAATTCATCTTTAATTTTAGTTAAATTAATTTAATTTAATTATTGCTAATAATTGCTTGATTTTAATTATTTCAAATAAAATTGGTCAATTGATCATTCTACTTAAGACGAAACACTTAGTTGATCATGTAATTACTATAAAATTAATTGAAATTATAAGTCAACTTACTAATTCATCTTTAATTTTAGTTAAATCAATATAGTTATTTCTAATTATGGTTTGGTTTTAATCATTTTAAATAAAATTGGTCAATTGATCACTCTACTCAGGACGAACACACTTAGTTGATAGTGTAATTACCATGAGATTAATTGAAACTGTAATTGAACTTATTAATTCAGGTTTAATTCTAGTTAAATAAATTTATTTATTACTAATATAATGGCTTAATATGAATCAATAGATGACTAACATGTTGCAAAAGATGAGTGATCTGTTGAAAATGACTAAACAGATAAAGACATCTATTGGAAATGACCAAACAGATAAAGACATCTGTTGGAAATGACCAAACAAATATAGACATATGTTGCAACAGATGACTAACCTGTTGCAATAAATGATTCATCTATTGAAAATTATCAAACAAATGTAGACATCTGTTGCAACAGATGACTAAGTTGTTGCAACAGATGACTCATCTGTGGAAAATTATCAAACATATAGGATATATGTTGGAAAATAATTTAAAATACTAAAGCTCAGATGTTTTTAAGAGAACTCAAATGTTTGTCCCCTTGTCTAAGGTCTTGTCTTTAATTTTAGTTAAATCAATTTAGTTATTACTAATAATTGCTTAATTTGAATTATTTTAAATAAACTTTATCAATTGATCATTCTATTAAGGACGAATACATTAATTAAAATTGTAAGTGGACTTATCAATTCATCTTTAATTTAGTCAAAATCAATTTATTTATTACTAATAATGATTTAATTTGAATCATTTGAAATAAAATTGGTCGATTAATCACTCTCCTCGAGACGAATACACATAGTTGATCATTTAATTACTATGAGCTTTAATTTTAGTTATATCAATTTAGTTATTACGAATAATGTCTTAATTTGATTCATTTCAAATAAAATTGGTCAATTGATCACTCTAATCATGACGAATACACTTGATAATTTAATTACTATGAGATTAATTAAAATTATAAGTTTATCTTTAATTTTAGTTAAATCAATTTAGTGATTGCTAATAATATCTTAATTTGAATTATTTCAAATAAAATTGATCGATTGATCACTCTACTCGAGACGAATACACTTAGTTAATCATGTAATTACGATGAGATTAATTGAAATTGTAAGTGAACTCATTAATTCATGTTTAATTTTAGTTAAATCAACATAGTTATTACTAATAATGGCTTAATTTGAATCATTTAAAATAAAATTGGTCAATTAATTATTCTACTAAGGACGAAACACTTAATTGATCATTTTATTACTGAGATTAATTGAAATCGTAATTGAACTTACTAATTCATCTCTAATTTTAGTTAAATCAATGTAGTTATTTATAATGGTTTAATTTGAATTATTTCACATAAAATTTGTCAATTAATCATTCTACTCAGTATGAAACACTTAATTGATCATGTAATTACTATGAAATTAATTGAAATCGTAATTGAACATACTAATTCATCTTTAGTTTTAGTTAAATCAATATAGTTATTTCTAATGATGACTTAGTTTGAATCATTTCAAATAAAATTGGTCAATTGATCACTCTACTCAGGACGAACATATTTAGTTGATCGCGTAATTACCATGAGATTAATTGAATTTAGTTATTACTAATAATGACTTAATGTGAATCAATAGATGACTAACATGTTATAACAGATCAGTAATCTGTTGAAAATGACCAAAAAAATAAAAACATCCGTTGAAAATGACCAAACAAATATAGGCATCTGTTGCAACAAATGACTCACTTGTTGCAACAACTAATTCATCTATTGAAAATTATCAAACAGATATAGACATCTGTTTCAAAAGATGACTAAGTTGTTGCAACATATGACTCATCTGTTGGAAATTACTAAATAGACAAAATATGTGTTGAAAAGCAATTTAAAATACTAAAACTCAAATGTTTTTAGGAGAACTCAAACATCTAAGGTCTTGTCTTCAATTTTAGTTAAATCAATTTAATTATTATTAATAATTGCTTAATTTGAATCAACAAATGACTAACCTGTTATAAGAATTTACTGTAACAGATGACTAACTTGTTGCAACAAATACGTGATCTGATGGAAAATAATTAAAATACTAGGGAACTCAAATATTTTTAGGAGAACTCAAATGTTTGTCCCATTGTCTTAAAGACTTGCCTTTAATTTTAGCTAAATCAATTTAGTTATTACTAATAATTGCTTAATTTGAATCAACAGATAACTAACATGTTGCAACAGATGATTCATCTGTTGGAAATTATCAAACAGATAGAAAATCTATTATAATAGATGGGTTATCCATTAGAAAACAACTAAAATACTAGGAAACTTAAATGTTTTTAGGAGAACTCAAACGTTTGTCCCCTCGATCCTTTTGCATTTGATGTATGATACACTATTTTTGTCTTCTTTACCTGTTTCATAAAAATTTTCATGTGTTTCACTTATTCGTTGTGCCCTTGTTGAAATTTTTAGAATTTTTTTAGGTCAAATTTTGTTCATCACTTGGACATTAGTTCATAGGTGATTTTGTAAGTATAATTATGATTTTTGTTGAATTTTTTATTTGGTATATTTGCTACTGCTACAATGGATAGAACCTGCAACATGAATCCAATATATGAGTCCTTTATTGCAACAAGTGAGTAATTTGTTGCAACATATGACTAATTTGTTGCTACAGATGACCCATATGTTGGATTCATGTTACTACACTATAATACAAATCCAACACATGAGTAATCTGTTGCAACATATTAGTCATATATGTTGCAATAGATTACTCATATGTTGCAACAGATTAGTCAATATGTTGCAACAGATTAGTCAAAATATTGCAACAGATCAGTCAATAGGTTGCAACAGATTACTCATCTGTGCAACAGATTACTCATCTGTTGGATTCACGTTACATGTTTTAACTATTGTTGAAAAAACAGCAGTAGCAGATACACCCAGATGAGAAATTCAACTAAAAATTATAATTTTACCTACAAAATCACCTATAAGTAATTCCTAAGTGATATACGAATAAAATTTGACCTAAAAAAATTTGATCAAGTAGCAATAGTAGCGGTAACAACAATGTTCAACAACAAGAAGATGATGGTGATGAACAAGAAGAGATGATAATGAAGAACAAGATGATGATAATGAAGAAGAAGATGATCAATAAAGCAACAACAACAATGAACAATAAAAAATCACGAAGAGAGAAAAAACTCAAATAAATGAGAAGAGAGAGAAACGTGCCTTTTTCCCTCAATTTCTAGTTATATTAGGTTTTACATTGGATCAAAGTGTAAATTAAAAAACTTGTGGTTTTTTTTTAAACTTTTCTTACTTTCTTAATCCTTAATAAAGTAATTGTCACCTCCACTCAATTATTAAGACTTGTGTCACCCACACTTCATTTTAAAACTCTTTTGTCACCTAGAGTCCAAAGTCCCCTTCTTACTTTACCTTTTATTTTATTTTTTTAGATTTTCATTCCAATTTCTTACATTTTTCTCACGTTTTTCTCACCTTCTAGATAAAGATCATGCTCCACAAAATAAGTTAACTATTAATTTAAAGTTATTGCATATTATCTCTTCTCCAAATTCTATATATTTTGTATTTTTATATTTTTTTGTTCACCATTGTTATTGCGATTCATTTGATTTTTGAGATTTTTTTGTTGCATGATTGTGGAGATCTGCTCTAATAGCAGAATACACACCATATAGAAGATTAAATAGAGGTATACCCCTTATCAATTTAGTTTCTGATAATCCTCCATCCTTTAGTAATAGACTATCACAAGATGAAATTGTTAAAATGGGTTCTACGTTTAAACAGTCGAAGAAATTAGTGAGTGTCGAAGAGGTGAGGTCGAAGCATGGCAACAATCCAGAAAAGATGGACGAAATTATGAAAGAAAAAGGATTGAAGAAAATTTCATCTCCAAAACTCCAAAAAAAAAAAAAAAATCAAAGAAAAAAAAAGGAAAGCAAAAGAAATGAAACAAGTAAAATTTCAAGTCCTCCTGATGTTGAAAACTCTTCTGAAGATAATTCGGATGAAGACAAAGAAGAAGAGGTATTTGTAGATGTATTTACCATGAGGGTGCATTTTATAAATGTATTTAGTAAATCGGTACTTATTTGTATATACTAGTTTAACCGCACGTGTAGCGTTTCATCATTTAAAATTAAATGATTTTATCCATTGTGAAGATTTTTAATGAAGTGTAAAAGTTTAAATCACTTTTAATTCTTCACACTTTAATATAATAATGTAAACATTTACCACAAAAGTTTTAAGTGGTTGTGGATGGATCATCACTTTTGCATTTGTCATGAACTTCCTCTTTCCTTTGCTGCCAAAGGCTAAGAGAAACACAACAATTTGAATCATATTTGTGGTATGATTATTTTTTTCTATATTTAAAATCTTTTCTTATTTTTAAAGTCAAGGTACGATTTTTTTCCTTTTTTTTTCATATTTAAAATCTTTTCTTGTTTTTAAAGTATAACTCTTTACAAAATCATTAATTACATTTTTATTAGATACTTAAAATATAACAAATATTGCGATAAAAGAGATCTAACGTGATAATAAATCATGCAGCATTTACAATAGTAAGAAATACTTTCATAAAATCAAGTATCAAAGTAGATTGCACAAAAAGAAGATAGCTATTCATGGTAATCTCTTAATCTAATTAAGTCTTTTGTTTCTCTTTAAAATCAAATTTAGCTGATTTAAAATTTTTAAAATAATAAAAAAGATATTAGTTGTCATTAATTCTGATGACTTCTAGTAAGGAAAAAATTTATTATAAATATATTTAATTAATTTTCAACTTTTAGATATTAAGAAAAAAATAGTTAAAAGACGATTTTGTTTTAAGAATCCTTAATTATTAATTGTCCTAATACCCCATGCTATATACTTTCCACTTACCATATATTGTAAGATTCCTTAATTTTTAAAATATGAGTTCTTACACCATAAAAATAAATATAACAATTATAATAAGATAATTGGGCTTTATTTAGTTCTTACTCACATTTTTCATAAAAATTTTGAGAAGTAATTTTTCTTTTGGTCTAAAGATTAATTTGACTCCCAAATGTCTTTTTTGTTTTTTAATCTAATTGTTCCCTCAGGTATGTAATTATTAGGAAAAAAAAAGTTTAACTAATATTCAATGTGGTGGAATTTTTTTAAAACCTATTACACTATCTTTAAATGAGGATAATAGTTGTACAAAGTAACAAAGTGATAAATATTAAAAGTTAGGTAATTACATAATCCTCCCTTATTTTCTCCATAATTTTTTTCAATCCTTATTTGCAATTAATATGCACCAATATTCACCATGAGTTGTACATTTTCCTGGAATCAATTAAATAACAGTATCAAACAACATCACACTCCAACAACACAATGTTTTAATATGATAGAAATTCTACAAAAATTGTTGCACGAGAATAAATTTGATTCATACGGTTGATGATACTTCAAAGTTTGTAATTAAAAGAGGACTGTTCTTCAAAAGTCAACAACAACACAAGAAGATATTTGAAGATTAAGGCATTCAGATGCAACTTCTTAAAAAAATAATTATAATCTAACCAACACCGTCTACATAAGTAAAACAATCGTTGTTGATAAGAATCTTAGTTTTATAACAAAATCAATACCTAAACAGAAAAACAATTTGACTAAAACTCCTAAACACAGTAAAATCCAAGTATAGAATTTCATATAACTTTGACTTTAAATTTCTGTCATTTTGACATGTATGGGATAAAATAATTGAACAACAACATCAAGATGCATATTAAAAAGCGTTAAACTCAATTTTTGAGTGATTAATCAATTGACCCACATATAATCCATAAAAAACAACTAAAAACTATTGATAGGGTAATTTCTTCCTAAATAAAAAATTTGGATAAATCATCTAACTTTCGAAAATAATAAAATCATATATTAAATAAATTAATAGAAGTTATACTTCAAATATTCGTGTTCTTTTGAAGCTTAGAATCTGAATTGAAATTTTCAGTCCTGCGTATTCTTCTAGCGAGGCCACAAGACAACCTAGCAAACATAAATTATGACAACTAAAAAATATGAATCAATTTAAATAAAAATTAAAAACAGAAATTTAAAATATCATAAAGCACAAATAAAAAATTACATATGTAGACTAACCGAAACGTTTTAGTGATCAACACATCAATTTTCAATAATATTTACACAAAAAAAATATGAAGAAGAAACAAATAGCATAAGTTAAATCCTATGTCAATGGCACATGTAAACATGCTGAACAAGATTTGGAGAACTCCCTTTGTAAAGGTGTATTCGAAATTAGTATTTCACAAAAAAGAGAACTTCTCTCATGAGTGTATTTATGTAGAATTTAGAAAATTTAGAATTCTAATTATGATATATTTAGGACTCATATATTTATGTATTTATTTATTTATTTTATGTTTTTTTTTTATAGAAAGAAAAGTTTATTTTCAGTATTTTTACATACTAGTTTAATCGCACATACCTCGCACGTATAATGTTTGATTATTTAAAATTAAATAATATTGTCTATTGCGAAGATTTTGAATGGAGTGTAAAAAGTTCAAATCATTTTTCAAAAATTCTTCACACTTTAATACGATAATATAAACATATATTTTAGTGCAAGCATATATATATTTTACCACCAGAAGTTTAAGTCGTTGATGGATCATCACTTTTGTGTTTGCCATTTAGTACATCTTTCTCTTACTACTAGAGACTAAAAGAGACGCATAAATTTGAACCATATTTATGATACATTTATTTTTTCTATATTTAAAATCTTTTCTTACTTTTAAAGTCAAATATTTACAAAATTTGATTACATTCATATTACATACTTGAACTTTTCAAAATTTGGTACTTCTTAAATTTTTCTTATTCTAACACTTTATATTTATTTCTAGATTTTTAAAATCATTTTAGAATCACATTTAGCTGATTTAGAATTCTTAAACTAATGCAAAAAGTATTAGTTGTCATTAATTCTGATGACTTCTAATAAGGAAAGATTTTACCATAAATATATTTAATTAATTTTCAACTCTTAAATATTAGGAAAAATAGTGAAAAAATAATTTTGTCTAAAGCAACGATTTTTAATGAAGGGCAAAAAGTTCAAATAATATTTCTAAGATCCTTCACACTTTTAATATATTATAGATTATAGATATTGATTATAGATTATAGATTATAGATATAGCTATAGATTATAGATATAGATAAATTATATATTATAGATATAGATATCGATATAGGAGCAAAATCAAAATATTCTTCCCTTTGACATATGTTACACTAGTAATGAAAAACATAGATACTTTTATACTAGCAAATCCTCCTCCTTTATTCGTGCTTGACATATAGGCGGAGTCTACAAAAATGCAAAGCATAATAATTAAAGCCATCAACGTTTTCCAATCTCTACCTCTTTGCTAGCATTATTAGAACGACTTCCTCTAGTGAAAAGAGCTTCCATTTCTTCCAAAGACAACCTTTTAGTCTCAGGCAAGAAGAAGTAAAAGAAGGTCAAAGCTATGACTGATATCCCCACAAAAATGAAGAAAGCACCTCCAGTAGAAATTGCATTAGAAATTGACAAAAAGTTCATAGAAACAGTAGCATTCATCAACCTATAAACTGGAACACCAATTCCAGCTCCTAAAGCCCTATACTTAAGAGGGAAAATCTCAGCACTATATACCCAAGTAACAGGTCCAAGCCCGATGTTGAAAAACATCACAAATGCAGAAGTTGTAATTATGCTAAGGACCAAAGCCCAAATAAGTTTTCCGTCAGATCGCTCTGCCACAGTCAAGAAAATCCCAAGTCCAGTTAATGTCAACACCATGCCACTTACACTTGTCAACAATAATTTTCTCCTACCAACTTTGTCAATCAAGAAAGTGGACACCACTATGAATGTGAACTTAGTAAGTCCAACACGACATGTGGAAAGAATTTGTTTCCTATGGTCATGAACCCCAGCTTTGGCAAAAAATTTATGACTGTATAATATCACAACTTCTATCCCAGTTGCATGTTCAAAGAAATGAATTCCTACACCAGAAAATAAAATCCATCTAAGTGATGGTGTTGGTTTTATCAACAAATCTTTCCAAATACCTTCTGTTCATAAACTTATTTTCAAAGCGTCGAAAATTAACTGCAATTGATACAGATTTAATAATAATTGATCTCATTTAATATTGAAGGGGTTACAGCTGTATATATAGAGAACTGAAGAATAACTAATTACAGAATAACCCAGATGTATTTAATAATTATATATGTAGTCTATTATCCCCCGCAAGCTGATCAGCGGTAACGAGGGGCAGCTTGGAGCAGAGAGACTGAAAAGGCTGTAACGGAAGAGGCTTGGTGAGAATATCAGCAAGCTGGTCAGTAGATGGGACATAGTGCGTGGCCATCACTCCTGCAAGTACCTCATCGCGAACAAAGTGACAGTCAGACCCAACATGCTTCATACGATCATGAAGGACTGGATTTTTGGTAACACAAATAGTGGACTGATTGTCACAATAAATCTGTGGTTTCGTGGGGGGAATGCCAAGTGCATCCGTAAGGTATCGTAACCACATGGCTTCAGCAACACCCGCAGCCATGGCACGATATTCTGCTTCTGTGGAGGAACGGGACACTCGCGTTTGCTTCTTGGTGCACCAGGAAATCAGATTCGGTCCCATCATAACAATATATCCAGTAGTGGACTTTCGATCATCTTTGTCGTTAGCCCAATCCGAATCAGAAAAAACAGATATATCAAACGAGCCCTTTTGAAATAAAATTCCACAGTGAAGAGTACCTTGAAGATAGCGCAGAATGCGTTTCAAGGCCTGAAAGTGTTGTTCTGTGGGAGCATGCATTGATTGGGAGACTCGATTGACTGCATATTGGATGTCCGGACGAGTAACAGCAAGATAATGAAGTCCACCGACGAGGCTCCGATATAGTGTAGGATCGGCAAAGGGAGTATTCGGCCCTGGGGATTGGCGGACTGCCATGGGAGTGACCGCGGGTTTGCAGTCTGTCATTCCAGCCCGATTTAGAAGTTCAAGGGTATATTTTGTCTGATGCATCAATATGGTTCCCGATTTGCGGATGAGTTCGAGGCCAAGAAAGAACTCCAGAGGACCGAGGTCCTTAAGTTTGAAGTCACGATGCATAGCTTCAGTAATTTCAGTGATGAGTGACGACGAGCTGCCTGTAATAACAATATCATCCACATAGATAAGAATGATGACTGTCCCTCGAGAACAGTGAAGGGTGAAGAGGCTGTTGTCATGATGGTAGGTGCGAAAACCAAGACCCTGCAGAAAAGTAGAGAGACGTGTGTACCAGGCACGAGGGGCCTGTTTCAGGCCATACAGTGATTTGCGAAGCTTGCAAACATAGTGAGGACGGTTGGGATTAACATATCCCGGTGGCTGAACCATATAGATTTCTTCCTCAAGATGACCATGAAGAAAGGCATTGCTGACGTCTAGCTGATGAAGCGGCCAATCATAGTGAAGAGCAAGAGACAAGACCAGACGAATAGTCTGTTGCTTAACAACAGGGCTGAAGGTCTCCTTATAATCCACACCATACTCCTGATGATACCCTTTTGCAACCAGACGTGCTTTATAGCGAGAAAGAGATCCATCTGAATTTCGTTTGATGCGAAACACCCATTTGCACCCAATAGACTTTTGGTTACTAGGCAGAGGTACCAAATCCCATGTACGTTGTTCATTCAGAGCCTGAAATTCCTCATCCATAGCTTGGCACCAGAAACTATTTTTGGAGGCTTGGTTGTAGGTAGTAGGCTCAGTTGTGGGATGTGCATCAAAGGGTATTTGAGTGTGGTAGGCTTTGGGTTTGAAGGTACCGGCCTTGGCTCGGGTTGTCATAGGATGAGTGTTGAGTGGAGGGTGATTAGGAAGGGGTGGTGGAGTTGTATGATGTGTGGGCGGGGGTTGGGTGGGGCTGCCGTGGGAGCTGGGATGTGCAGCGGTGGATGGGGTGGCTGTATGTGTGTTAGGAGTATGATGTAGGGAAGTGGTGGGTTGTGTGGCAGTCGGCTGGGTGTTCGGGTGGGAGGTTTGGGGTTTCGGGTGGGTAGTGGTGTAGTGGGGTACCGGGTTAGGTGCCGAGTGAGCCGGAGCATGAGCGTGAGAAAAGGACGGAAATAATGGCACAACGCCAAGTGGATTGGGGGAGTATGGAGTAGAGGAAAGACTTGTGTAAGGAAATTGTTCCTCCACAAAACGAACATGACGGGAAACATATGTTTTCTGAGATACAGGATCGAAACATTTGTAACCTTTGATAGTGGGATGATAGCCTAGAAAGACACAAGGGGTGGACCGAGGTTGAAGTTTATGTTGAGTGTGCGGACGCAACCAGGGATAAACTAGACACCCAAACGGGCGGAGATGGATATAGTCGGGTGGATGATTGTAGAGACGGGCATATGGAGTGGAGTTGGAGAGAGTGTGAGTGGGCATGCGATTTATGAGGTAGTTGGCAGTAGCAAGGGCATCAACCCAAAAGGAAACAGGTAAGGTGGAATCATGGAGGAGCGCAACAACTGTTTCTATTAGGTGACGGTGTTTGCGCTCAGCAACGCCATTTTGTTCAGGGGTATATGGACATGAAGTGTGATGAAGAGCCCCTAGATTTTGAAGAAAAACACCAAATGCATTGTTGACAAATTCTTTGCCATTGTCACTTCGAAAATTTTTGATTTTGGCATTAAATTGATTTTGAACCATTCGGTCAAAGTTTACAAAAATAGTATAAGCTTCGGATTTAAATTTCAGAGGATAAAGCCAAGTGAATTTACTGTAATCATCAACAAAACAGATATAATAACGAAAACCTTGAACAGAAGGAACTGAGGTTGGACCCCAAACATCAGAATGAATTAATTGAAATGGCGCAGTGGCCTTGTGTTCAGACAGTGAAAAAGGTAAACGACAAGATTTAGACACTGAACAGGACTCGCAATGTAATTTTTCTGAAAAATTAAAACCTAAGGAAGATAAAATGGATTTGGTGATGGCGGATGATGGGTGCCCAAGCCGGCGATGCCAGGTTGACGAGAGAATGGCTTGACTCACAACAGACGGAGACCTGGATGGAAGAGTGTATAGCCCATGCTCACAGCGGCCCGTGTACCGCACCCGGTTCGTGGTATTGTCCACTATCTGGAAATTGGTGTCATTAAAAATGAGGGTGCAGTTATTTTCTTTAGTAAAGCGATAAACAGATAAAAGATTGGATGTGAGGGAAGGGACGTGGTGAAGGGTTGAGAGATGAAATTTACCATTTGGGGTATAGACATACCCAGAGCCGGTGTTTGTGATGGGAAGGGATTGACCATTGCCTACTGTAATAGTTTCTGAGCCATGATACGGATGAGGAGCTTGAAGTTGTGAATAATCCGACGTCACATGGGTGTTAGCACCTGTGTCTAGATACCAATTGCCAGATTGAGCGTTTGTGGACGCATGCATCGCCCTTGATCCTCCGGACTGGCTATTTACATTCTGCGAGTCATCATAACGATACCAGCAATTAGCCGCAGAATGGCCCCGTTTAGCACAAATTTGGCACGTCGGAAGATCTCGTGTGGGCATCCGCTGGTTTCCTCGTCCCTGTCCGCGGCCTGACTGGAAGCCGTCCCTCGGTGGAGGCCCGCCTCTGCCTTGCTGCCCGGTGTTTCGACGGTCACCGTCGCCGCTGCCTCGCCCTTGGTTACGGCGATCGTCACCGCGACCCCTGGCCGAGCCTCCGCTGCCAGCCGAGTAAAGAGCCGTGACGCCAGGGGTGGAACTGGCTTCTCCGAGCAGTAATTTGTGTTCCATGTCTAGATTCAATTCTTCTGCATTAAGCCATCCAGACAGTTGATTCAGAGTGATTTCGACAGGCGAGAGGCGAATATGCTGTTTGAGAGAGGAATAGCCAGCCGGAAGACCACGTATCACGGCATTCACCACGTCTCGTTCAGGAATAATCTCGTTCACAGCATCTAGGTCAGACAGAATAGAGGCCACATCATCAAGGTATTGAGTCATCGTCTTCGTTCCCTTCCGAAGAGTATGCAATTTGTCACGCAACTGAAAAATATGAGCCGTGGACACAGAGTTGTACCTTGTGGCTAGTGCGTCCCAAAGTGAAGCCGATGTGAGAAAATCCCGGGCGTGTTTGTGCACAGAGGGGCTAATAACTGCGAGAAGACAGGCTCGGATCTGAGTGTCTACGATCATCCACGGAAGGTAGTCGGGATTTGGGAGCTTGACGCCGTCCTTCTCGGCTGTCTCGGGCTGCGGCTTCTCCGCACCGTCAATCCATCCGAGCAGCAAGTTGGCTGCGAGGGCGGTGCGGACGTTAAGTGCCCAGGCCGGGTAGTTGTTGTCAGATAATTTTTCGGGGATGAGATTGTGGAGATTCCTGAGCAGTAATTTTACTCCAGACGGTAATTTTGACAGAGGATCAATAACCTTGTCCATGGCGCCGACCTACGGCGGAGGAGGGAGGCCGTGCGGCGTGGTGTAGACGGTGGCGGCGGCGCACACACGTCGGAAAAGAGGAGAGATTAGGGTTTGGGCGGAAGAAGAAACCCTAGCTCTGATACCATGATACAGATTTAATAATAATTGATCTCATTTAATATTGAAGGGGTTACAGCTGTATATATAGAGAACTGAAGAATAACTAATTACAGAATAACCCAGATGTATTTAATAATTATATATGTAGTCTATTAGCAATCAAAGATAAATAAAAGAAAAAAAATAATTTTTATTGATGAATCTTGTGAGTATACATGTCTCTTAAAATCTTATCTACCCAAAGCTCATGGTTAATATAAGCTATTTGTTCTCTAATTTCTCTTAATCTATTATCTACTTCTTGTAGTTCAGTCCAAACTTCTTTTTTAGATTGTGAAGAAAGTTTGAATAATTTAATATTTAATTGCCTATGTTGCAATAAGACGTTATATAAATTTTTAAGTTGTTCCTTTAAATTTCTCCGAGATCAATAATATTTTGAATCTAATATTATTGAATGTTTGTAGGGTCTAGGCTTTCTTTTATGAATTTTTGAAAACATATATAATAAGGTCTCCTAGAATCTTACAGCTCTGATACCAATAAAATAGACAAATGGTTATAATATAAATAATAGATAGGTAATATATGCAGATAATAATAACAATATAGTAATAATAGAGAATATAATAAACAAATAATAGATAATAACAATAATAATTGACAGGACGGATAGATAGATATATTAATAATATATAAACAAAGTTAATAATAAATAGTAACTAGTATTTATATATATATATATATATATATATATATATATCCTTTAGTATTATAATATATATCGTAGATTATATAGTTAGTATAGTACTATAGACAGATAAATATAGCAAGCAAATTCTATATAACAAGTAATTAAAGCTGGTAAATAATTTTAAGATAATAAAGCAGAGTTATCGCGGTTGTGTTTTAATATGGTGTAAAGTCCTACTCAGTACTCCCTCCTTCCTTGTCCTTAGTCCAGTGTCCTAAAATCACCGCACCAATAAAATAGACAAGTGGTTATAATATAGATAATAGATAGGTAATATAGGCAGATAATAATAACAACATAGTAATAATAGAGAATATAATAAACAGATAATAGTTAATAACAATAATAATTGACAGGACGGATAGATAGATATATTAATAATATATAAACAAAGTTAATAATAAATAATAACTAGTATTTATATATATATATATATATATATATATATATATATATATCCTTTAGTATTATAATATATATCGTAGATTATATAGTTAGTATAGTACTATAGACAGATAAATATAGCAAGCAAATTATATATAACAAGTAATTTTAAGATATTAAAGCAGAGTTATCGCGGTTTTGTTTTAATATGGTGTAAAATCCTACTCAGTACTCCCTCGTTCGTTGTCCTTAGTCCAGTGTAAGTGTACAAGTCATAAAGATCCAAGTATATTTTCTCCCAAAATAAATTATTTTTTGCATTTTGTTTTTTTGATTTTTTTTTAATTTATACCATGTTCATCTCTTTCTCTTCAGTTTTAGGCATTTCAGCAATATCTTCTTTAATCACACCCCGGGAGAATAACAACAGTCCTTTTTTAATCTTTTTCGGACTTTTCAAGTCCCTAGGAATTTACAGATTAATCCATCGTTATTGCTAAAACACTGAGAGAATCACCATATACTGAGGGTATTTTTATAAGTAATTTACAAATTTTACAAGATCAGAAAACTGGCGGTAAACCACCGGCAGTCCAGATCTTAATAAAACAAATGTGAAAGAAAATATAAACTTGATTAATTCAAACATAATTTACAAACTTAGGAGAAAAATACAAAGATCTATGTAACTACTACTTACATGCCTTAAGGAAGAAGTGAGGTTTCCTTACGGGAGTCCCCTGAAAATTTGACAGCTACCGAAAAATGAAGAACTAAGAAAACTTTTCACACACTTTTTTTTTTGTTTTTAAGTAACTTACAAACTTTAGAAACTAAGAAACTTAAAGAACTTAAGAAAACTAAAGAACTTTCTCACTCTTGATTTTTTCTTGCTTTTTTCTCTCTTTGGTACATGTTTAAGTCTTCCATAAAGGGGAATATTTATAGGCATTTGTGGACTTCAGATCTTAACTTTTTTGTGGACTTCAAATCTTTTCTATAGACTTTAGCAAAACTTTATCAACTTGGGTGGGCCCGGCGGCTAATATCTTTCTTTAATTCTCTTTCTTTCATTTATTTATCTGATATTGCATACGTCTGTTATTTTGTCTTTTGTAGATATCGTCATTGCTTACGTATCCAAATTGTGTAAAGCTTCTGAGTCAAACTCCATTCCTGAATCATCGTCTACGTTTGGGTCTTGGGCAAATTGATCCATGGCTAGGTTGTATTCTCGTTCATACACGTCACTCTCTCTGTCTGATAATCCCACTCTTGTTCCAGTTCTAGGTGATCTTGTTTCTTCTCTTGGAATTAAAGAAATTCCGGGTCTTTGCTCTGGTGGGTCTGGATTCATTGCTATTTCCTTAGGCAATTGTTTTGCTAACAACTTTTTTATTGAGTCTACTACTATTTTTTCTATATTTCTTTTTTTATTTTTCTTTTTTTCTTAATGAAAATCCCTTCTTATTCTGAGAAGAACTTCCTACATCTATTGTCTGAGTACCTGTGGTTTTAAAACTAGCTGGGAGTATTCTCCCTACACTTTTGGGAAAAATATCAACCATTAACGAATTTGATGAGTCTTTACCAGCTACCGTTTGAGCTGGGCTTGCTGTATCATTCTCCGATACAGTGGGTCTTGCTGCATTCATTGGGGAACGCATACCCATTAACGGATTTGAGAAATCTTTACCAGCTACCATTTGAGCTGGACTAGCTGTATGATTACCCGGTACAGTGGTTTTTTTTTTTATTTTTAAAGAGGATGGAGAATTCCTTGGTTGGGTCTCATAAATTGGTTGAGTCTGTTGTGAAAGTTCAAAATGAAGAATTTTTGTACGCTCTTGTAAAATACTTATATGTTCTAACATTTGTCCTTTTTCTCTTACAAGGTTTTCATTATCTTGTCTTAAAACTCCATTGGCTTGATTCAGTCTTTTAAAAGCTTCGGTCATAGAGGAACAATGATCACAGAATAAAATTTTATCTGTGTCTTTGTTAATATTATATTGAGGAATTTTTTATGTTTCTAGCCTTAAAGCTGGAGTAATAAAATAATTTGGTCCCAGATTTCTCCGGGCATTGTCTAGAGTCTCTGAGAGGTCATAAAAACCTTTATAAAGAAGTGTTTTATAATCTTTTATGGCATCCATTGCCTCTATCCAAGTCTGGAACACACCTTGCTTATGTCCTCTGAGAACAGCATAGAATTTAAACCTGTTAGTAGTATTTTTCTCCGTAAAATAATAACTTAACACATTTAGAATTGAAATAAAATAACTATTGTCTCTTCTATTATATACAATCCATAAATTGTCTAGTAGACATATCAGCGGCTTATCCACTTGTACTTTCGACTTTTGTCTGAAAGTTAAGTTGGTTGGTTCATAACATACCAAGTTGTGGGGTCCAAAAATTATTCTATTTAATTTTGGTTGTTCTAGCATCGTAAGTAGTCTGAAATGAGTGTTACTCATTAGTGTCTTTAGATAGTCTTGGATGATGAGGCTTCTGCCTTGCCTTTTCCTTTTCCTGTATTCATACTGAAATAAAAATTGTTAGTTGTCTTCTTTAATTAATGTACTTAGTTGATCTGCTAAGTTATTATCTTTTCCTTTAATATGTTTTAAAACAATATTATAGATTGAAATAGATCTAGGAAATTTAACCATCTCCTTTTACTACTATTCTTATCTTTTATATTCTGATAAAACTTTACTATAGCCTTGCAGTCTGTTCTTACTAGTATTTCGAGCTTATTTAATACATAAAGTTTAAAACTATTCAAACCATAAATTACTGCTTGTGTCTCCACATCTATGCTATTTAATTTTTCCTTTTCTTTATATTTTCCATTTGAATAAGCACAAATTTTTTCATCCTTTTTGTCACTATATTTGTTACATTTTGCTTTTAATACTGCTCCCCTTCCTTAAAGATTTCCATTTATCTCGACTATTAAATAATCTATTTCTAATGGTAACGTTAAGTCTGGGATGTCTTGTATCATGCTTTTAAGTTGTTGGACTAATTTTATGTCTTCAGTATTAAAAGTTTTTTGGCTTGTTGATCCTGTTTTAGAATATAACGGTCCTGCTACTTTACCTAAGTCTTTAGTAAAAGCTCTAGCATAATTTAAAAGTTCTAAAATTTTTTGTAAATCTTTAGTCTTGTCTAATTTATCTGGCATTTCTAAGACCTTTTTAGCTATGTGTAGTAGTGATTTTATTCTACCATCTCCAATAACTACTCCTAAAAAATTAATACTATTTTTACATAATTTCATTTTCTTTCTACTTATTATTATTCGATTATCTTCAAATAATTTAAAAACTTATTGTAAATGTCATAAATGTTCTCTCATATTATTACTAAAGACTAAAATATCATATATGTAAACTAATACAAAAATTTTATAGTCTCTAAAAATACTATCTATTTTTCTTTGAAAAATTGGAGGAGCCGTCTTTAATCCGAACTGCATGACCAGCAATTCAAAATGTCCTTCTGGACATGTGAAAGTTGTCCATTTGATATTATCTTCATGCATTTTAATCTGTCAATATCCAGATTTACAATCAAATTTACTAAATACTTTTCTTCCTTGTATTCTATTTATTAATTCTGTTTTGTCTGGTAACTTATATCCATCCATTACAGTATTATCATTTAGTCTTTTGTAATTTATTACCATTCTAGTTTTTCCTCTTATTATTTCACTATGGTTTCTTACTATGAAAGATGCTGACCTATGTCTCGATGTAGATCTTCTAATTATTTCTAATTCTAGTAGCTCTTTTATTTGTATTTCAAAGTCTTTAAGGTCTTCATTTGTAGCTTCTATAGATGCTGTTTTTATTGTATATTCTGGATTAATTATTTCTAATTTGTAGATAATTTGATTGGAGTCCCAATGTTGCAGGAGTTTTTCTCCGATTATCTCTAGCTTATCTAGGATTTATATTACTTTCTCTAAGTCTTTTTGATCTTTTATTACTCCTATCTGTTGTATACTTTTCTTAAAATTGTATAATTCTGTATCCATTTCTATTAAAGTATAGTCTTTTTCTATTTCTTATACTACTAATAAATCTTGTAATTCTTCATACATTGTTGCCTTTTTATTATTATTACATGTACAATTTTCTCTTTTATCACATTCTAGTGGTATTTTGAGTTTTATTTGGTCATCTGAGTTTTCATCTGGCTTATCCTTAAGAAAACGATATTTAGTAAAAGTAGGTTGTGTCTGTACTGGTGAGTGAGTGATATTACTGGCGAATATTACCCAATTTTTTGTAACTAAACATCCTCCATTATTTTGTACCATAAAGTCTAATCTTAACACAAAGTTTGCTTTTATATTTAAATCTCTAACTAGTATTTCACTAAGTGTATATGATGGTTGGTAGATTTTTTAACAAATATTAATAAAACTTATTTTTCATTTTGGTATATAGTCTGTAAAGGTATTATATATTCCGTTCATTTGCATGGATTCTTGAGGTTTTGACAATTTTTCAATTAGTTTTGCTGGTAAAATTCTGTTGTTTAAAATGTTCCTTGTACATCCAGAATCAACTATAGCTAAAGTCTCGAACTCATAGTCTTGAATTTTTATTCTTGCTAAAACTTTGACTGTATTAATTTTCTTTTCTTCATTACATACCATTCCTTCAAATGGTATCATCATTGATTTTTTATGCCTAACTCTATTATTTTCAACAAATGTATTTAATAATTCTACTTCTAATAAGTCTTCCTTTGTAATTACCTCTTTATGTTTTTTGAGGTTATAAACTCTTATTTCTAATATTTTTAGTTTTCCTTCTAATTCTAATATTTTATCGTCTGGTGTTTTAACTATTGGTTCAGGTTGTTTCTTGTGAAAATTACTTAAATTGTTTGTCGATTTTTTAATTTTTAGGATCTCTGAGGCTTTTTCTATACATTTTATGCATTCTTCCTTGTAACATTTCCTACATTTTGCTCTTTTGTTTTTACTCGGAAACCACTTACAAAAACAACACTGATTACTGTCTAATCCTTTTCCTTCCTCAAATTGATGTTCACATTCTTCTATCAAATTTACTAAATCATAATAGTCTGAGTTTGTCTTTTCTAATTATATTTTATTTATAAATTCCTCTTCTCCTGAATCGGAAGAATCAGATTTATTTATTTCTTCTTCAAAGACTTCCATGCTTCTAATAGAGTATATACTTTCATTATCTGACATATATTCGTCTATATTTATTAATTTTTCTTTTACATCTTCTATTAATTGTGCATTCCTAGATTTATTATTGATTCTTCTTAGACAAGTATTTGCAAAGTGCTCTATGTTACCGCAGGTAAAATATTCTAATTTATTTTTATAGGTTCTACTGGTGTTATATTTCCTTACATGTTTATCCTTATCTAGGTATGGCTTCTTTGCAGTTGATCTTCTTAAATAATATTTCTTCTTAGGGCGATAGTATTTTTTATATGCCTTTCTATATTTTTTCTTTTTATAATCTTGGTCATAATGTTGTGTAGTATATATGTTTTTACAAAAATCTGTATCACTTCTTTTTAATTGTTTTTGTATATGTATATTTGGATATTTTTCTTTAATATATCCATTACATGTTGTATTCTTTGTCCTATTGACCATGGGTTGTTTGGGTTTTGTATTACTTCTTCTCTCTTGGATCATTTTTCTTCTAACTCTCTTTCTAGAGCCCCTGGTAATTTATTAAATAATCTAGCTCCTAGAGTCTGATCAAATGAGTTCCCACTTATTATACAATAATAAAAGTAATCATTTAAAAATTCATTAATTCTTAACCAATGATTAATACTTAATTGTTTTAAATTTATTAAAGCTCTTTGTTGTAATACTACTAACCCACTATTGGGATCCTGACCTGTTAGTAGAGTATGTACTTTGTTTACAAATTGTATGGATTTGAGCCTAGTTCTACTAATTCTTGAAAGTCTTGTGGAAATATTATCTTATAAGCTTCCCAAAGTGCTTTAGTACTTTCTCCAAGAAATGTTTTTAAATATGTATACACAATTTCTGTATCTGGTTCTTGATTACCCTGTATATGTTGTATGTAGCTTGCTACAACTACATTTTTTCATATGTCTATTACATTATTCCATGTCTGAGGGTCATGAGCTGGTAAATTTAGAATTTTTCCTTTATTACCACCTTCTTGTAATCTAATGGGTTCTTCTATTGGCATTCTTTTTTCTCTAGGTTTTATGTCTTGTTCTATCAGAGTGTTTGAGTTTGTTCTAAATACTTTATGTCTAGGTAAATTTTCTGTTTTTAATGGTACGTTTTGCATACCGGTTGTTCTTTGGAAAGGGCTTGAGGAACTTGTCGCGCTTTCCATAAATTCCTTTATACTTTCGTATATACTATAAATCGATTCTGAGTCTTCACTTTTCATTTTCTTTTTACGTGTATAACCATAATTATCTGTTCTTAATTTACATTTTATAAAATGCTCTTTCATTTCCTCAAGGTCTAAGTTTCCTAATTTACAGCCTGTGCATTTAAATACGCTATTGCTATTTATTTCATATAGGACTTCTTCTTTTATTATATCTTTATTTACTTTAAAACCTTCTTTTAATATTTCTATATTTATAAAATTAGTATTCTCACATTCTTCAATTTCTTCATCAGTCTCTTTTTCATTTGTATATTGGTAGTCTGTGAATCTTACTGAAGCTTTTTCTTTACTGTTTATATACATTAAATGATCGGTTGACTTTAGTATTTCTTTCTTAGTAAATCTTTCTAAATTCCATTCTAATCCTGCATATTTTTCTGAGTTTATTTTTAGGGGTTTCATTAATTTAATTCCTTTGTTTCCCATTAAATTTACTACATCATCTATCTTTAGATTAAACTTTATACTACTATTAGTGACAAGTTTTCCTATAAATCCTACACATATAAGTAAATTATTTCCATTATTCATTTCTTCATATCCTTTAGTCTGTACACCTATTTTAATATGCTTTCCGAATTCTAAGGTATTTATCATATAATCTGGACTACTATAAAAAAGTCCTCCATTATTAGTCATGTCTACTTCAGTTATTCCTATTATATATCTTTCTGAGTCTGACCATCTATTATCATATATTGTGATTAATACTTTAGTTCCTAAATTTTTTCTAGTTAATCCTTTTATGCCTATTACTATTAATCCCATGTGCTTAAGACTCATGTTTAATTTTATAATTCTTTTAAAGAGTCTGAGCTTATTAAATTTATGCTACAACTATTTTCTCCGATAACACACATCTGTTCTTCTCTATAATGCCTATATAGTTGTGCTCTTGAAAACATTCCTTCATTATATAATGTTTTAGCATTTAACAGTTTTAATTTATTTTGTTGGAATAATTGTATTTCTTTATCTATGTCTATTAACTCTTCTAACTGTTGTCTTGAAGTCATTCTTGATTTATTTATTATTTTTGATAGCACATTATTTGTTAAACTGTTTTGGGTAAAACTTGATCTTTGTATGGTAAAACTTGATCTTTGTCTACTTGGGGATGCTGAAAAAAGGTCCATGCTTTTGGCTTAGTTGGTTTAGTTATTTTAGCTTCTTTTAATTCTTTTTGAGGGGTTATTTCTATCTTTTTTAGTTGTTCTATTAATTCTTCTATATTTTTATCTTGACTGTTTTTTTATTTTTATTTTTCTAGGTTCTTATTCAGTTCTAATAGTAACAAAATTATAATATTATTTTGTTTTATGATAAAGAGTCTGTTTTTCCTTGGGGTTGATGATCTGATAATCCTTCGGGATTTGGTTGAATTTGTGCAGCCATTTGTAATGTTGCTAAGTAAAGTTTATCTTGTAGTATATCATTCATGAGAGTATTATATGTCTTATTTGGTTAATTTCTTTTTGTACTTCTTGTAATACTAGCTTTATTTCAGGATTTTCTAGGTTACCCTTGTCTTTATTAATTAAAACTTTGAATTTTTTTGTCTAATTCTGCTTGTTGATTCTTTAGAAAATCAAAATTTAATTCTATTTTATCTAACAATTTCTTTTGCTTGTTTTGCAGATCTTCCAATATTTCTAGAGTTTTTAATATTTTTGTATTTTCTTGTTGAGTCTTTTCTCCTAGGTTTATGATAAAATTTGTAATAGTATTTAATTGTGAATTTTCTCCATGTAAAGTGTGTTCTCCGCTGTTAAAATTACATCTAATAAGAGAATTATCTTTAAAACGTATGTATTTGTTTTCAGCTGGGATTGTTAGATCTAAATCTTCTAGCTTCTTTAAATTATCTATTTTTACACTACTATTCTTTATCCTAACGAGGGCGTATTGTTACTACACTGTTTTCTAGTTGTTTGTATTCTAAAATTTCTATAGTCTATACAATATCTAATACTTTCCAATCTACACTTTAACAAACTTATATGATTTATGCAATTTACTAAATTTATAAAGTCATAATGATTGCTTCTGGTAATTCTGTAGTTTCTATTATTTTTTTTTGATTTATTAGTCTTTGTTCTATTCTTAAAATATCGTTTCTTTGTCTTATTTCTTTATATAAATTATTATATTCTCTTTGTATTTGTCTCACAAAAGGATGCGTTTTCATATATTTTTACTTAATTTTATCCTAAAGGAATATCTACTAGGTCATACCTTTTCCTTAAATAACTTATCCTTCTATTATCGTGTCCTATGTCAATTCTAATTCCATGTACTTCCCATCTTATTACACTTAAATATATTCTCTGAATGATTCTGATTGTGATGGTTCTAGAGTTGTTAGTAAATCCAAATAATTACTCAAAACTATTTCTAATTCTTCTCTCTCTGCCCTTTGTATTATTACTTCGTTTAAAAGCCAATATCTGAATCGTATATCTTTAGCAAAAGGACGTCTTTTCATTTATTATTATTTCTAGTCTTAAGATATTTTATTAAATGATATTCTAATTCGGATATTGTAGTAATTAGTTTATCTAAGGTTATAGGGTCTTCTTTTGTAGTATTAAATCTTTTATATTCTATGTATAAACTATACAAATTATTTTCGATTTCTTTTAATGTTTTTGTATTTTTATGTGGTGTATTCATTAAGCCAAATAAAAAGGATACATGTCTCTTAAAATCTTATCTACCCAAAGCTCGTGGTTAATATAAGTTATTTGTTCTCTAACTTCTCTTAATCTATTATCTACTTCTTGTAGTTCTATCCAAACTTCTTCTCTAGATTGTGGAGAAAGTTCGAATAATTTAACACTTAATTACCTATGTTGCAATAAGACGTTATATAAATTTTTAAGTTGTTCCTTTAAATTTCTTCGAGACCAATAATATTCTGAATCTAATATTATTAAACGTCCGTAGGGTCTAAGCTTTCTTTTCTGAGTTCTTGACAACATATATAATAAGGTCTCCTAGAATCTTACAGCTTTGATACCAATAAAATATACATATATATATATACATATAATAATATTATATATATATGTATGTATGTATATATATATATATATATGTATGTATATGTATATATATATATATGTATGTATATGTATATATATATATATGGCCGGCTATACCGTAAAGCCGCTAAAGCAATGGCTTGGGGCCCCAATATTTTTAGAGCCCCCAATTTTAAGTTAGAAGATAGTTCACAATTATAGTATATCATACACAAATTTTAACAATAAATATCTATGTGATTCTAAAATATTTTTACTAACTGACAACAAAATGTACATATGACGCACGAAATGCACGTACGTCGCACGATATACTCGTATGTCGCACAAGGTGCACATAAAAACTAATTTTATTGAATATATCTGAAACTTCTTATTATGAATTGGCTTTAGTCCACGAAATTTGTTGAGCCACCTTGTGTATATATGTATATATGTATATACATACATACATACATACATACATACATACATACATACATATATATAGAAGACTCTGGCATTTTGAGATTGCCAATAGAAAAGTGAAGGGATTGTTGCAATTCCTAACATTATTCTCCATCCAAGTCTCAGAGGCAATACAGAAAAAACGTAGTTTGACAATCCATACAGAAAAAGTAAGATCCCAGTGCTAATTCCAATTTCTGGAAGAGATGTTAGAAATCCATACGTCAATGGAGATGAAACTTCTGATGAATAAACTAGTGCTATCATAAGCGCAAAACCAACACCAACTCTAGCAACACATCGGCCAGCTAATAAGACCGCATAAGTTGGACCATATCCCATTATAACGAATCCAAGTAACAAAATTATCAAAGCTATAACTATGGTGTGACGTCGACCAACATAGTCAGAGGTTCTTCCAGCAGAGAGTGAGCCAACTAAGGCACATAAATTTAGGATCCCTGCTAGAACTCTTGTTTTTACATCACTGATATGGAATTCTTCTTTGACAAAGATCATTGATCCACTCATCACACCAGTATCATAGCCAAAGATGATAGATATCATGGAAGCAACAATGGAACAAGCACAAGCATATTCGTTAATCTTATTGGGATTTTCTACACCACCTTTCTCCATTACTGATCTTTTACAATGCAATATATGTTAGAAAAGAAAACTAATATAACTGAAATCTTTACTCTTTTACGAATGTACTGTATTACTACTTAATAATAAGCGGCAATTAGCAGGTACGTCTTCGACATGCCTACTTGTGTTGCCTGCTTCAGTTGCTTCAATCATAATTTTATTATGTTATCTCTAATTAATTACTATAGGTTATTTAAGTATTAAAATTTATAATATTTAATAAAAAATATAAAATAGACATAAAATAATAAATTAATATTTGATTTTTTAAATTAAATTGATGTCTTATATGAGATCCATTTATGTTTTTTTCCCAAGTATTTTTTATAGTAATTTTATTATATCACTTCTAATTTTTTTTATTTTTTTTAATCTATTTTATCCTTGTTATTAATTATTATTTATAATCTAATACTTAAATGACTTATAATGACTATTTAGAATTGATATAATAAAATTATTATAAAAGTTACATGTCTGATCCGATGTATCGAATAACCTACATCGAGGATTCAAAGTAGTTAATAATCTATAATAAATTATGTATGACAGACAAATCAGTTCAGATCCATGCGCATAATTATAACCATGCGTTTTCACATTTAATGTCAAAGCATCAAGTATATTCGCATCAGTCAAAGCTAATTGTAAATTTGGTTGAGTATTGAAATAAACTGGATCATAGGCCATGGTGGATTCAATCGTATCCATTAAAGATTGTCTAAAATTCAGATTTCTAGCATCCCTAAGAGCTGCTAAAAATGTCTCAGGTAACCCTTTAAGAGTTAATGGTTTAAAAATAATAAATTAATATTTGATTTTTTAAATTAACTTGATGTCTTATATGAGGCCATTTATGCTTTTTCCCAAGTATTTTTTATAGTAATTTTATTATATCACTTCTAATTAGTTGTTATAAGTCATTTAAGACATGTCTTCTTCGCTTCTTCAATCATGATATTATTGTATCACCCCCTAATTAATTATTATGGTCGCATTAGAAAATTAATAATATTTCATAAAATGGACACAAAATGATATGTCAAACATAAAATATTTGATTGACTATCGAAATTATATTAGTGCCATATAGGTTGACTTTCAAAATTATATCTCAATCTTTATTTTACTATATTACCCCTAATTAATCATTATAAGTCATCTAAGTATAAAATAATTAATAATATTTAATAAAAATAATAACTTGAATATAAAATAATAAATTAATTGTTGACGTTTTATTTCTGCTTGATATCTTATGTGAGACCTATTTAAATTTTTTCACAAGTATTTTTTATAGTAATTTCATTATATCACTATTATAGGTCATTTAAGACATGTCTGCGTCGTTGTTTCAATCATAATTTTATCATATCACCTATAATTAATTTTTTTAAAAAGATAAAATAAAAATAAAATAATAAATTAACTCTTGATGTTTTGTACTACCTTCTTCAGTTGCTTTAATCGTAATTTTATTATATCACCCCTAATTAATTATTATAAGTCATTTAATGATAAATTAACTCTTGATGTTTTAAATTAATTAGATGTCTTATATGAAATCCATTTAAATTTCTTTTACATGTATTTTTTATAATAATTTTATTTTATCACTTCTAACTAGTTGTTATAAGTTATTTAAGACATGTCTGCTTCGTTGTTTCAATCGTGATTTTATTATATCACTCTAATTAATTTTTATGGTCATCTAAGCATTAAAAATTAATAATATTTCATAAAAAAATAAATACAAACAATATGATATGTCAACATAAAATATTTTTTTGACTATCAAAATTATATTAGTGTCACAAAATTTCGATGGGATAGAGGAAGACAACTTATTGAAAAATTATGCTAAAAGCATTATAAATCACATATTTAACAACTTAAAAATATAAAATATATAAAATATTTGATTGACTCTCGAACTTATATCAGTGTCACATAAATTGGAATAGAAAAAAAAGTATTATAAATCACAATAACTAAGAATTTAAATTATTTTAATGATTGATTATCTAAATTATATTTGTGTCACAAAAATTAAGACAAAAAATAATATATTTGAGCACGGGCCTTCGATGTCTAGTATAATATAATCCTCTAAGCTGCTTCTATATTTATTTTATGATTTTTTCCATATTATGAGAGTCTTTACTAATAAATATTAATTGAAGAAAAATAGGAAAAAGATGATTTTGTCTAAAATATAGTGTTATAATTAAGAACAAAAAAATTCAAACCACTTTTATAAGGTCTTCACACTTTTAATATATTATAGAATTATAGATATAGATTATAGATATACAAATTTTTATTCTATATATATACATTGTTGGGTCATTTACATGTATTTGTATTTTGCTTATACGTATGTAGATTCAAATGTATTTTTTGTGCAGTGTTTATTTGTATTTGAACTGTTCTGTGTTCATTACAGTGTACCATATTTATTTATTGTATTTTTACTGTTGAAGATATTTATTTTACATATTTTGAATACTTATATGTATATGTATAGAGTTTTTCCTTTTTGTAATAGAGATTTTATGCCCTATATGTATATATACACATACGGGCCAGATATGTATTTTGTATTTACATATGTTGTTCTCTATGTATTTTTTGTACTGTGTTGGGTATTTATTTAGACGGTCCTTTGTTGCAATAGAGGTTAATGTATGTATGTATGTATGTATGTATATATATATATATATATGGCCGGCTATACCGTAAAGCCGCTAAAGCAATGGCTTGGGGCCCCAATATTTTTAGAGTCCCCATTTTTAAGTTAGAAGATAGTTCACAATGATAGTATATAACACACAAATTTTAACGATAATATCTATGTGATTCTAAAATATTTTTACTAACTGACAACAAAATGCACATATAACGCACGAAATGCACGTACATCGCACGCTATACACGTATGTCGCACAAGGTGCACATAAAAATTAATTTTATTGAATATATCTGAAACATTTTACTAAGAATTGGCTTTAGGCCACCAAATTTGTTGAGTCACCCTTGTGTATATGTATGTATGTATATATATTTTATATATATATATATATATATATATATATATATATATGGGACAGATATACAATTACACTCATAAATTCAGCATTCACATATATAAATAAACTCACATTATACATATACACATAACAAAATACAATTACCATTTGAAAATACAAATATGTTCAAACTTAAGAAATTTCAATGACGATCGGCCGAATATACAAACACATAGCAACACTAAAATTTGTAGCACATATCGATTTCACTCAAATGATAACTTGATTAGTTTGATCAAAATTGAGTTCGATCAAATATTCAAAAAAAAAACACTTTGAATAAAAAAAATTAATTTAACAAAGTCGATTCAAACAAAAATGAATAAATATGCTTTATTTTTAAAATTTGAATATATATTTTTTAGAATACATATACGAAATCAAATTTTAGATTCAATACCTGAATAAGAAAATATGCTTTATTTTTAAAATTTGAAAATCGCTAAGGAAAGAAAGATATTCAGGTTTTAAATTTAAATTTGAATTTAACTATTGAAATTAAAGTAGTATATGTTTATTAGGAATCAGTTACGGGAATATTCCGCTTTATTTATAGTTGTAACTTTAGCGCCTAACGCTTCCTTATTTAACTCAATTAATTAGAGTAAAAAAAGAAATAGTTAAAGAGTTGTATGTGTATTTTAGGATCAAAAAAGGTCTTAAATACAAAATATAAGTTGCTATTTATGATAATTATGAAAGTATTGCTATGAATCTCCTAATTATGAACTTAAGTTTGCTACTTATGAATTTTTCTCAAATAACAACTGTTTTCTAATTTGAAATTCCTAACTTAGCAATTATTTTGAGACACTTTATTTTAGGTTAAAACGGTGATTAGAATGGGCTGGAGGGGGTGTTTGAGAAATGATCATCTCATAATTTATTGTTGAGAAAAGAACACCTACTGGCCATTTTTAAAACAAATGACCAACATTGCCCGATTTGTCAAATATTGGTCAGTCGGCTAAACTATTTCATTCAATAGTCATTGGGTTACTTTGGCCCTCCACTGGTCATTTCGGCCCACTTTTTTAAAGTTTCTTTATTTTTGGTTTTGCTTCATTTATCTAAAAAAAAAATTCCCCATGTTTGGACTATTGGACATGGAGTTGTCAGTCGGTCCAAATTAATTTAAAAATGTCCAGTCAAACTGTATCAATATGGTCTATCGTATGTATCAACATGATATAAGGAGTATGTTAATATAGTACATGGACTGTATCAACATGGTATAAGGACTGTATCAATATGATATAGAAATTGTATTATGAAATACTATATAGAATGTGCATAGAAACTGTATCATTGTTGTATAAAATATGTATACGTATAAAATGTGTAAAGAAATTATATAATTATTTTATATAACATGTATTTAAATAATTATTGTATCGTACAAACTGTGTGTAGAACTATATAATTGTTGTATATAATATTTTTTTTATATATACGATATGCATAGAAATTGTATCATTATCGTATAGATTATGCATAAGTTAAAAAATGTGTGTTCATATGTTGTTAAAGAAAAAATGAGAAAAATATGCATGTTAGGATAATTATAGCGTTGCATGCTAAAATAATTACATTAAAAAATAAATAAGAAAATAAGAAAAAGACAAAAAAAAAAAAGAATGCAGTAGCAGCTGATGAAAAGGCCGAAATAACTACCTTTTGAAATTGCCAAATTAATACCTATTTTTGATGGAATTAGTTTCGCTCGAATGACCATTTGTGTCTTTTCCCCTTTGTTGTTTGGGCGGATCCATGATTTAACTTCTATGTTAGCTTCACTTTGTAAGAGTATTGAGTTAGTTATTTTATTAGTATTATCTTTTAACAAGATACCGACACATATAATTTAAATGTTCTATCACGTGTTTCGAAGTATAACAAGGATATGATAATTGGTTATTTAATTTGTCAAAGTATTACTAATTTCTTCTTCTTATTTTTCGTATGTGTGTGTTGTATGAAACTTAAACGTGTTCACTAGACTCTAGCCACCATTGCATAAGACTGTCTAACGGGCCGGGCCGGTTCAACCCGAAACCGGCCCTCTCATTCTTACCGGGTTCCGGGCCGGTTACGGTCCGGGTTTGGCCTTAACCGGTCCGGGCCGGGCCGGGCTGCACAGTAAAAATATTAAAACCCACCCGGAACCGGCCCACTTAATCCAATCCGGTCAAACCCACTAAAACCCGGTCAAACCCGGTCAAACCCGGTTAAAAACCGGTCAAATATACACTATATACGCTATATACATAATATATACATTAAATATACACTTTTATAGAAGATATATACACGTGTATACATTAAATATACACTTGTATAGAAGATATTAAAATTATAAATCGTTAAATAAAAAAAAATAAAAAACAACGACTATACGTTAAATATACACGTCTATAGAAGATCTATTAACATTCATACACTCTATTCTATGTATATGTAATACTTTAAATGAGATATACTACAATATATATACATTACAATATATATTTGTATAGTTATATACTAATTTATAAAACATATACACATGTATACGTTAAATATACATGTCTATAGAAGATCTATTCACATATATACATTCTATTCTATGTATAGGTAATACTTTAAATGAGATATACTACAATATATATACATTACAATATATATTTGTATAGTTATATTCTAATTTATAAAATATATACACATATATACGTTAAATATACACGTCTATAGAAGATCTATTAACATTCATACACTCTATTCTATGTATATGTAATACTTTAAATGAGATATACTACAATATATATACATTACAATATATATTTGTATAGTTATATACTAATTTATAAAACATATACACATGTATATGTTAAATATACACGTCTATAGAAGATCTATTCACATATATACACTCTATTCTATGTATATGTAATACGTTACATGAGATATACTACAATATATATACATTACAACATATATTTGTATAGTTATATACTAATTTATAAAATATATACACATGTATACGTTAAATATACACATCTTTAGAAGATCTATTCACATATATACACTCTATTCTATGTATATGTAATACTTTAAATCCACTAAAACCCGGTCAAACCCGGTCAAACCCACTAAAACCCGGTCAAACCCGGTTAAAAACCGGTCAAATATACACTATATACGCTATATACACAATGTATACATTAAATATACACTTCTATAGAAGATATATACACGTGTATACATTAAATATACACTTCTATATAAGATATATAAACATATACACATGTATACATTAAATATACACTTGTATAGAAGATATTAAAATTATAAATCGTTAAATAAAAAAAAATAAAAAACAACGACTAAGGAGTGAATGAATTTGTGGAATTTTATTGATTGCAAAATGATCCAAAATTTATAATTTACATGAATGAAAAATCTATAAATTATGCATCATTTTTTCCAACTCATTCATGTTAATATTAATTGGAACTTGCATAGGGTAGTCGAAGTCAACGGGGGAAAAACCATGCATTGGACTTGATTCTGCTGAGTTCTCCCGTGAAGTCATAATTTCTTCAAGTTTGAGGTCGTCGTTGGGCTCTGGTTCCATTCCTTGGTTTCTTCTTTCTGCTCTAATCCAATCTCTGAGGCAAACTAAAACATTCATTGCGTTGCTTCCCAATGAGTGTCGGTTGTCTCCAAGCTGCTGTCGTCCCTGACTGAAGGCGCTCTCTGATGCAATGGTTGACATAGGAACATTCAAGATATCTCTGGCTAATCTTGAAAGTACAGGATATTGTGATTCATTATTCCTCCACCAATCCAGCGTGTTGATCCGTCGTCTGCGATCCTCTGGTGGCGTCCGCAGATAATATTTCAGCTCTTCCCGATAAGTTGATGTGTAAGCTCTCTCATCCACACTGTTCCAACAAGTTAAATCATAAAACGAATCAGGAAAACCACTATGTGCCGGCCTTTTAGAAGCTGATGGCTCCTCGGGAGGATGAGGAGCGACAGTTGGAGTGATATTTGTAGGTACGGCTGAATCAAATAAATCAGCATAGTGATTATATAATTTTTCTATATAATCCTTTGCATCAGCCGTAGCCGTCCACAAATCAGGTTGTACTTGTTCAGAATCATGGTTAGTATTTATTTCTAAGTTAGTATAAATAAGAGTACTAAAGTGACACATATGATTATATTTCATGCACGGATTTAACATAGCAGCAACCAAGTAAATAGGGGGAATCGGGAAGAAATATTTTTTAAATTTCGTAAACATAGCGCCAACAGCTTCTTTATAACCTTCTTTATCTTTATATTGTCGGAGCAAACCAGAAATATCGGCTATATATGCCAAAATATTACAAACAGTAGGATAGTATGCACCGGAAAATTCAACCGTAGCTACATAAAATTTTTCTAAGAACTTAACAAGATCATTAATTATAACCCAATCAGAATTATGTAGCATGCAATCAGCAGAATCAGCAAATGAACCACAATGTTGGTTAAAAGCTAGTGTAATAGGAATTCTATATTTATAACAAGTTTTTAAAAATTCATACGTAGAATTCCATCTAATATCAATTTCCTCAGGCATCAAAATCGGTGCAAGTCCATTTTCTTGACATTTAACTTTAAATTCTTTAATTCTAGATCTACGATTATTTCCTTGAATAAAACCAACAGCAAGACGAATTTTTTCAATATAAACCTCAAAAAAGTCAAGACCATCTTTTACAATTAAATTATATATATGACATGCACACTTAACATGAAAAATTTCAGGAAAGGGCGGAGATAGCGTAGATTTTATTTTTGTTATAGCAGTCTTGTTGTTAGAAGCATTATCAAAAGCAATACATAAAATTTTATTTTCTATACCATAATATCCGACAATTTTAATAATAGAATCAACAATAAATTGTCCAGTATGTTTCCGATCTTCATCATATAAAAAAGCAAGAATACGTTTTTGCATTATGAAATTACTATCCATCCAATGACAAGTAACGGTTAAATAATCATTTTTATTTACAACACGACCAAGATCGGAAGTTAGGGACAATCTACATTGAATATTTTTTAAGAATGTTGATAAATAAAAACAATATTGTGAATGAAGTCTAAAAATATCAGACCGACAAGTAGTTCTAGGAATACCATTAAACATATGATTATAAATTGCTTGTATATAACGAATAAAGGCATCAGAAGAAGGAAAACTAAAAGGCAAACAACCCACAGCTACCATTTTAGCTATTTCTTCTCTGTCCCTCAATTTATTATACTTTTTCGCTACTTGACCGGTTGTTGGGTCTATTCTAGTTTGCGTTGACCCACCAACATCCCCACCACCTTTTGCAATATTGAACTCTCTAGTGTGATCTTCAGCTATATGTCTCATTAACGTACCCGTACCCCCTTGCTTACCGCCACTTCTATGCTTATATTTTTGTTGACAAATATTGCACTGCACCTCAATATCTGATATACGTTCAAAAAATTGCCATGCAATACTAGTTCTTTTACGGGGTTTTGGGGCACTGGGAGGACGGGAAGGGAGATTAACTGATTCAGATCTAACGTTAGCATGTCCTACTGCGGGTGTTTCAGCAATATTTTCATCATCTTCGTCTACATTAACTGCATCTACTTCATTTTCTTCTTCTATACCGTAATTTTCCTGAAATTCTACATAATCCATATCGTGAGCACCTACACCTATTTCTTCCTCAAAAGGTGTACCAAGCGGTACCGGAGGCGAAGTCACACGGGTATATCTATTACTTGAACTACCTCTACCGCTAGTAATTCGCTTTTTACTACCACTACCGCTTCCGGGACAAAAATTTTTAACACCTTTAGCAGCGAGGTTTTTTAATTTATCCATAATATAAATTAAATTAAACTAAAAATATTCAAAATACACAAATATAATAAAATTAAATATTAAACAATTAATACAATAAATAAAAATTAAACGTAAGAGATGGAACGACAATACCAAATTTTGGAAGTATCCGAAGATTGCGACTTTAGAAACTTCCGCTCGTACTTTGTAAACGAAAAATTAAAAATTTAAATTGAACACTTTAAGAAATTAAATATATTGAATATTTGAGAATTGAGAATTGAGATTTGAGAGAGAATGAGATTTGAGAGAGTGAAAAATTGTGTGAGAAATGATTTGAAGTTGTAGGGTATTTATAGATTTATTTTGGGGATTAAAAAATAATTTTTTTTTTTTTTTTTTTTTAAGTTAATGGGCCCAAACTAGCCGTTTGGACCCAAAAACGGTAATATAGCCGTTGGGCCAACGGCTAGTTTGGCCCAATAATTAATTTTTTTTTTTTTTTTTAATGCCGGGCCGGGCCGGTTAACCGGCGGGCCTGGACCGGGTTGGTCCGGGCCGGGTTAACCGGGCCCAGTTTTAAAAAAAAACCGGACCGGAACCCGGAACCCTAAAGCCCTAGGGCTTACCGGGCCGGGTCAAACCGGTCCGGTTTGATATGTAGGGCCGGTTCGGGCCGGTTCGGGCCGGGCCAGCCCGGCCCGTTTGACAGGTTTACCATTGCATTAACACTTATTAGATTGTTTATTGCAAGTTATAACAGTATTTTTACATAATTATTAAATTAAAATTTTTATTACAAGTTATAATACTTTTTAAAAAATCGTTTATTGCATATTTATTAGTCAAATTATCTCATATTGTTTAGTCTTTAATATTTAGTCTCTCCCTATTAGCTCTTTTGATAATTATGGTAGAAATAAATTTTGATTTCAATAATTATCTTTATTTATACTTTTTTTAACTTTATCAATAAAGTTACAAAAATTGTTCTTGAATTAAGGGGTAAAATTTGGTAAAAATATTTTCTTCATTGATACATGTTATTCCTTCAATTCTTCTTCCATTATTAAAGATAATCATAGATTTCATCTTTTTACCACAATATTTCTTCTTACTTCTTCGGTATAAATTACGATGTACCATCATTTTTCTTTTTTATAAATTTTGATTTTCTTTTCAAAAGATTGTAATGTTCATTCAATTGAACTAGATACTTTTTCGCTCTAATTTTTACAACGATGTGATATGTTTCAACATTTTTTCTCGTGCCCTATTTGAAGTAATTAAATTTTTATTTGTTCTTATATTGTAGTTTTCTATTAATAACTTGACCATTACGTGATATTGATGTGTTGCTAGATTTTTCTCCTCCCCATGCTCTCCCGACGTAGTTTAAGCTAACCTACGCCGACCTTGTCCATGGCTGGGAAGAGGGGAAGGGGCCGCCCACGTACGATTGCATTGAGGAAGATGTGAATTTAATTAGATCTCCATTATCGGAAGTCAAATCTAGCTCACGAGTTAAATTGCAACCTGGGCCATCATCCGTGGTTTCGATCCAACCTCAAGTGGGTCTTGCCTGAGTAACATCGTCGCATAATCGAGTGAATGCAAATCCACTAGTCTCGCCAGCAGCAAGTAATTTAGCTGCTTCAAGTCCCACTGGTCCAGTAAATGGGAGAAATGAGGTTGCATCAGTTGAGGTTAACTCGAATCAAGGACATGCAGCACCTCAAGTTACTACGTTGAAAGGGAAACAAATTGAAGGTAACTGGACGGGTTTATTCACGGGAAATAGAGCAGCTACAAATGGTTTAGCCCTTGATTACATAACTCCCAAAGTTGTTAATGGTGAAACTGTGGTCAAACTTGATAAGACGGAAATTGAAACTGTAACGAAGAAATGAAAGTTTGCGCTAATTGTCTATGTGATTGGGGATACTCCAGGATATAATTTCATAAGTAGATACATAAGCCAAATATGGAATTCTATTGCAAAGTCAGATCTATATATATTATCATGAAGATGGGTATTACATCGTGAGGTTCCAGAGCATGGCTGATTTAAATGAATTTATTTATTCAGGTTCGTATACAGTTAATAATCGATCATTAGTGCTTAAACACTGGTCTCCTCAATTTGATTTTAGTGTTGAATTCTTAATGGAGATTCCCTTTGGGTGCGTTTCCCTAAATTGCCCATGAACTGTTGGAGTTGTGATTCATTAAGTCGTATTGCCAGCGCTATCGAGGTGCCAATATTTGTAGATGAATGCATAGTAAAGCAAACGAGAATATCTTATGCTCGTATGTTGATTGAGGTCAATACTACTAAACCCCTGCCTAGTACAATCCCAATTATGGGTGCTCATGGAAATATATTTCAACAGACTGTGGAATATGATTGGAAGCTTATTTTATGTTGTAAATGCCTTAAAATTGGGCATGATTGTGCTTAATTAGTGCAACAACCAGAGCAACCCAGGAGGAGGAAGGTACCTATTAAGGTAAAACAAGTTTGGCAACATAAGAAAGTGCATGTTGAAGCTATTGAGGAGTCTAAACGTGTGCTTGAAGAGGTTTATGTTCCACATATTGCATCTGCAACTCTGGTACATCAATAAGTCCACCAGGAAAAAATAGTTGATGAACCTTGGCAAGTGATGAAGAGGAAAAATACAACTTCAGCTAGTAACACTCCTGCCAATTATACTATGGTCGTGTCTATTTCTATGAAAAAGGGTTTTGCTAGTTTACCTAGTACTCCAGAGTTGCAGCATTGTGAACCTCCTGACAATGGAGGTGTGATACGACCCGAACTAGGGTCTTATCGTAATGGGCAATCCCAAGCCCAACCAGGACTGGGGACCACCCCTGATACCCAACCCAACCACCAAATACATACCTCGAGTTGGATAGATTCCGACCATAAACAAGATAGCATAATGCATGATCCAGGATTTTGGGATAGGTCCATAACCGTGACCAACCCAAGTAAGTCCAACCACCCAATATACAACCAATAACCAAGCCAAAATCATAAACCAAAACCAAGTCAATAATCCAATGTATGTTTATTTATATAACATAATCAATCCATACCATACCCAAGTTCACAGTTGTCCATACAAAGCCCCTAAACCAAACCAAAGAGTATCAAGTTGGGACATGCCTCTGACCATAGCCATAAACTAAGTCTATGAAAGACAAAAGTACATAAAGTAATCCATGACATGAAATAGATGCCTTCCAAACTATGAAAGCTCACCACTTCAATTCAATTGATGATCCCAAATCCGATCACTAAGCAGGAGGAGTCCTGCATCGCGTGGGGATACAATCACCAAAGACGGGGAAGTGGGTGAATGCTAGCATGCACTCAGGATAAGGATAAAATAATTCCATCCAGTAAAACCAAGTAAAACAACCACATGCATACAATCCATCTATATATATATAACCATATCGGGAAAGCGAACCTGGTTTAGCATGCATTTAAAACTATTAACCTAGGTATGTGAAGCTTAACCGTCCTTAACCACCCACGGGCTATATGGGTCCAGTGTAACCCCCTGAACGTCTTCCGATGTGTGTAGCCACACAAACTGGAGATACCATAAGAGTAGGGGATTCCTAAGTACCCTTCGCTCTCCATGATACATATGCACAGTGTACTTAGAGGATTCCCGTGTACCTCATGAGTATCATATAAGGTCACCATGACCAACCCCTCATGTTGGCAAACATGAGTTTCTAGTGTTCATCCGTTGGACTCCGACCTTCACTGTTAGCTATCACACCATGCCATTATCGCATAATTAAAACCATTACCATCCAACCAAACCATCATTCCACTATTATTAACCAAGGCTATAAGTAGTGGTATCGTCATACCTACTACACTTGCAAGTAATGTTCTTAGCCAAGCCTTTTAGAGATTAAGGGATTCCCATGTACCCATAGATCACATTAACTTGGGGAAGTCCCATATACCCCACAAGTATTCCATTATCATGTTTACTTGGGGATTCCATTGTACCCCACAAGGATGTTCAATTAATCCATAACCATTATTCAAACCAATTTCATTCACTTGGGGGATTCCTATCTACCCCGCAAGATTTTTATTTAGACCAGTCATAACTACCAAGACCTTACCCTTTAACCATTCCAAACTATTCATACCATTTAAACCATTTTAGACCGTTCCAAACATTTAAAACATTTATACAAGTCAAACCATTAAACCATGCAAAACCATCCAAATCTATTTGGGGTTCCATTGCCAATCATACCATGCAATAGTTCCAATGAAAGTTCAATAATAGAGTAAAACATCCTTTTAGGCATTTTATCGGACATGTTGAGGGCATATCTTTACCAAGACCAAATCCAAAGCATAAACCATCATAATTAGGGTTCCTCGTGACCCATTTGTTAACCATAACCAACAAGCACCCACCTATGCAAACCATCACCAAAAGCATGTAAAAACATAATTTAAACCAAGGCCCAACGGTATGCATCAAGACCCTCAACATTGGTTTCAAAAACCACCATTTATGATTCGTAAATCAATGTTTAAAACACATTAAATTATGCCTTTAGTTGGAACTAACAACGAGGGAAGAAGTACATGCCTTGTACAAGAAGATTTCGGAGAGTAACTTGACTCTTGTGCCCTTTGAACAACACTTATAGAAACCCTAGCCTCCAATCGTTCAAGAGTGAGTTTGAGAGAGTTTTTGAAGTGTTTTAATCCTTTAACAAGTGTTATGAGAGGCCACAAAGTGTAATATAATATCGGTACATAAGGTTTTTGGGGTGGGAAATGTTCGTACTAACCTTAACTTAAAAGCTGAAAATCCATTCCCAGGAGGATACGACTCACCCATGTAAACCGTACCATAGGGTATGAGTGGTACTCTAATTCGTACCCTACCCTTCACCATGGTCCCTTATACTGACCAACATATAAGAAAAAAAAACCCAACTCGTACATTAGGGTACGAGTAGTACCCCAAATCATATCCCAATCCATGTCTTGGACAGTTTCATCAAGACAAACCATTAAGCACCATATGACTTGGCATCATACACCTCGTATCCAACCATACGACTCATATGATGTTGAGTTGTATCTTGGACAGTAACCAAGCCTAAACTACTATCCAATATACGAGTGATCTATCCCCAAATCGTATCCAAGGGTACGGTTGGTACCCTTGAGTCGTACCTTGCCCAGAAAGTCCAAAACCCATGAAATTTTGCAAGGGTCCGAATCCCGGGGTATTTAGTCTCTCCCACTGGGATCATTCATCCTCAAATAATAGATAAGGGAAAGAACAAGTATGCGGTAACACATTAACACACATCAACTTTCTTTCAACCAACATAGAAGACAAGGACATAAACTAAGATGAGAAGATCACTACATACCCCAAGCACGATTTACACCCCAACACCTCCATTCCAACCTCTAACTAAGTTAGAAAATAAAGATGTAAGAGGAACTATTCCTTATCCTTAACCAAGTTAGAAAACAAATATGTGATAAAGAACACATACCTTATACATGAATTTCCAAAACAAAGAACCAATGCGGATACTTGAACTTCATGTCCTCTTCCGCATCCTAAATGGCTTTCTCAGACTTTTGGTTTCACCATGGAACCATTATCGAAGCTACACCTTTTGTTCACAGCCGACAAACTTACCGATCTAAGATCCTCACCGGGACCTTCTTAAGGAACAACGAATCCAAGATACCAATACCACCCAAAGGAACTAACCAATGAAGGACCATCCACACCTTTCCTCCATACAACTACATGGAATACGGGATGAATGGGATCATGCTAGGGAGAAAGTCCAATTCAACTTACAATTTTTCCTCAAGACACATCACTACGAGTGCTTGAGTCTAACTATACATCACCACCTCTATGTTCAAACCTATCCAAAGCTAAAAGGAGTTAACTTAGACCACCAGACTCTACTCCTTACATCTATCCTGAAACACTACTCTGCTCCATCACCCTTTTATATATGAATCGATAAGTAAAAGACACAGTAAAACCATAACCAACCACTATAACCAAAAACCCAACATATAGTTTAAAACCCAAAACCATACATCAATTATTCCATAAGAACAATTCATAAAATCATGCCTTCCCAAGCCTCTTAAGTACCCAACACAACTATTAGTATATCTACTAATCACAACATTTAAGCCTACCGCTTATATACCCGTGGTATGATCTATCCCTCCAAAGATATAGCACCCCATATAATTTTCACAAAGGTTTTTCACTACCTATTCTCTTCCTAACCATTTCTCATGACAACAACCTTACCTCACCTTCCAAAACCTTAATTCTAGTAGTCACCCCCAAGATCTCCCCCACTTAGAGTCTTCTACTTTCTCATTTCCAAAATATCATCATGCTTTCCAAGCCACTACCACCCTATCACAAGAAGGGTTATTTAAGGAACCAAATTACAAAAATTATCCATGCCACCCAAGGCAAGACCCCCAAAATAAGACACGTTACCATAAACACTAAGTACTTCATAGCAACCACCTAGACCATAATGAAGAATCATCCCGACAAAACCATACCATAAAAGGAGTCCTTAGTCCTAGACACCAAAATAAACACAATTGCATATATCATAGGTAATGTAAAATGAGGTCAAAAATCATATCCAGGAAACAAGGCGAATGCAAAATACGAACCTTAGGCATAAGCGCTATAAGAATGCATGCAATGCTAGTAGAGTTCTCTCTTAACCGAGATAGAAGAGTATCACTAGAATATGCAGCCTGACCCTCCCTTGAAGTCCATTATTAAAAGGAAACTTAAGATTAACCATCACCCTTCATCACATTACACCTACAAGCACAATACTCTACCCTAATGGGTGTCACCAAGGATGTACACTAGGAACACTTGGTTTTTCCTATTCCCAAAACCTTATTTATCCAAATGCAACCTAGAGCTCAATATAGTCATACAAAACCTATGCTCTAACCCATTTAATGACCTAACCCTCAATCTATCCGTTCAACCTAACCCCGTCCTATAATTCATAACTTTCCCCCTATTGTATTCCCCAAGCAATCAACCTTACCTCTTCCACACACCTCATCCAACCTACCAATCTACCTCTACAATTCTCGTATTGCTATTCTTGAGCTAACATACTGAATACCCTGTACTTCTACCTAGCTTAAATTCATCTTGAATATGTCAAAGACATGCTTTAAAGATGAATACACTTTTATATATGTGGAATTTTAAAGATTTTGACTTTTTTTGTGTGGAAAATTGAATAAGATTTTCATCGATACCAAATTCACCTAAATCTGATAATCGGATAAGAAGTTATGGTGATTTACAGTTTCAGTCGTAAAACACCATCATTTCAGCCAGTGGGGCATCGCACCATAAGTTATTGTATTATGAATTGTTGATATTAGTCATGTGTTCAAGAAGTGTCAAGTCTTATCAGTTTCATGCTATCGAGTCCTGGGGGTACTTGTACCCGACAATTTAGCTGTGTGCCTAGAGCCAGTGTCATGTTTTCACGATATCCTCAGTCAAGCCATGTTTAGTATAATTCAGTTAGTCATGTGACTCAGGAAAACTCAGTAATCCCAGTAATTTCAAAAAGCTTAGTACTTTAGTAATCTCAGTAGCATTCCATCAGATAACGAAACTCAATGAACTCAGTCCAGTTTAGTTCAGTTAATCATGTTCAGTGTCTATTCAGATCGGAGTAGGATTTAGCACCGAGTAAACCCAAGGATGAGGACACACACTGACAGTTGAGGTGTGGTCCTTAGAAGCAATCCTTACGTTCTAGAACTATGTAGCCAACATAGGTTAGACATCAACACTGATAGATGAGGGTTGATGAGGTGGATAAACATTATCAGATGAGGGTCCTACCATTCTCTTTTGGGGATACTATCAGATGAGGGTCACCCACAGATTGTGTTTACCAGTGGCGCGATATTGACACTCTTCCAATTGGGGTTACGGATTGGACCCCAACCTAGCTATATTGCTTTATTTGGGGCATGTCGGTTAGATGACTACTTCCCACAGTTACAGTTTCAGACTCAATCTCATTAATAGAACTCAGATAGTTCTTCAAAATTTTAAGACTATCAGATACAGTCCACTCAGAACAGTACGGAACTCAGTTAGTTCTATCAGAACCTAGACTGTCAGATATGGTCGCCCAGTATCAGTTATCAGTGACTCATGCTATCAGTAATTAGACTCAGTAGTCAGTACCATCATGAATTCAGTCACATTCACTTATTCATGCATGTATTCTCACGTTCATGTTATTCAGTCAGTTAGCATTGTTCATGCATTTGAAACCTTTGTATTTAGCCTACCTCACTTGCATACCAGTACATTCAAACGTACTGACATATTTGTGCTATGGTGTTTTATATCATAGGTTCAGAAGCACGAGCTCCAGTGCATCAGTAGCATTCTAGTTTCAGCAGTCATAGTTAGCAGCGAGTCCTCATCCTTGAGGACATGATCGTTACTTTATTTCTTTATTACTTAGTTTATTTTAGTAGTTGGAGTTAGTTGGGAACATGTCCCATCAAGGCCTTATTCAGATACTTTAGAGGCTTTCAGACTACAGTGTTTTCAGACTAGATATTTTCAGACATTATTTCAGTTTTGGTACTGTCCTACCATATTATTTAGGTATGGTTTTATCAGATGTTTATCAGATTTGAACTTTATGACATGTTTCAGCCTACTATTTCCTTATTTATACAATATATTATGCAGCGTTCTGGTACAAATATCAGTCATGGGTTAGCTTGTGGTCCTTCAGGGTTATAAGCACCGTGTAGTGTTTCAAGTACCAAATTCGGGGCGTTACAAACTTGGTATCAGATCCTAAGGTTAAATAGAGTCCTAGGAAGTTTGAAACCCGCATCTAGTAGAGTCTTGTACATGGTTGTATTGCATGCCATATTTGTGTGCATGAGGATATGAGATGTTTTAGGAACAGTTTCCATTCTTTCAGTATTCATGTCGTGCCAGTGAGCGTGAGCTCAAATTTAACTCTTAGTGTAATTTGTTTCTTCCTTTCTTCCACATAACATGCCTCCTAAAAGAAGAAACAGAAATCAGTCAGCCCCTCAGCCCATCCAAACAGATCCCTTAGACGAACACGTTTCTTATGCAGAGTTCAGAGCTGTATTCACCACTCTTGCTAATTTAGTTGCTGCTCAGAATGAATGACCAACTGTCATTCCAGCTAACCCATTGGCCAATTCAGCTGCAGCCAGGATTTGGGACTTCGCTCGAATGAATCCTCCATCCTTTTTTGGGTCTAAGTCAGAAGAGGATCCTCAGGAGTTCCTAGGCCAGGTTCAGAAAGTTACAGACATCATGGGGTTAATTCTAGTGAGAGTGCTGAGATAGCTGCATATCAGTTACAGGATGTTGCTCACACTTAGTTCAAATAGTGGAAGTCAGAGAGGTCAGTTGATGCAGGGCTTATTGAGTGGGAGGAGTTTGTCACTGCATTCTTAGATAGATTCTTTCCTCCAGAGCTGAGGAAAGCTAAGGTGTTAGAATTTATCAACCTCAGGCAGGGCGACATGACGGTGAAAGAGTATTCTCTTAAGATTACTCAATTAGCCAGATATGCTCCTCATGTGGTTGCAGATATCAAGGCCAAGATGAGTAAGTTTGTTTCTGGGGTGAATGATAGTGTGGTCAATGAGTGCAGGTCTGTGATGTTTAATAGTGATATGAACATAGCCAGGCTTATGACCCATGCACAACAAATAGAAGAGCAAAAGATTAAGATGGGAGACAGGCAGAATAAAAGATCAACGATAGGTAGTTTCAACTTTGCTCAGCCTAAGTCAGGGGGAGAAAACCATTCTCAGCTCTGCCCAAAGTCATCCATTCCATCTCCTTCCTTAACCAGTTCTCCAATTCCTAAGTTCAGGGAGGGTAACAAATATAGGACACCATGCTCTAAATCTCAAGGCAGTATTAGCAGTGCCTGAACCAATCCTCTTTGTCATAAATTTGGTAAGAACCACAAGGGTACTTATAGAGCTGGAAGTGATGTATATTTCAGATGTGGCAAACCAGGACACAAAGTCAGAGATTGTCCCAAGTCAGGTTATCAGGGTCAGTAGAACCATTCCTCAGTCCAGTCTGATCGCTCAAATCAGCAGGGTGCCACTTTCAGTGCTACTAGTGGGCAACGCCCAAACAGACTTTATGCTCTCCAGTCCCAACAAGATCAAGAAAATTCTCCTGATATAGTTACTGGTACGTTATAGATCTTGCGCTTGCATGTTTACGCTTTGCTAGATCCAGGAGCTTCCTTGTATTTTGTTACTCCTTATATAGCAGTTGATTTTGGAGTCAGTTCTAAAATTCTAGCAGAGCCCTTCTCAGTATCTACCCTATGGGGTAAAACCATCATAGCCCAGCGGGTATACAGGAACTGCTCGATTATGATATTTCAGAAAGTCACCTCAACAGACTTAGTCGAATTAGAGATAACTAATTTTGATGTCATTCTCGGCATGGATTGACTTCATTCCTGCTATGCCACAGTTGACAGCAGAAATAGAATAGTCCAGTTCCAGTTTTTGAATAAACCTGTCCTAGAGTAGAGGGGTAGTACTTCAACTTTTAGAGGTCAGCTTATTTCCTACCTTCGGGCAAGGAAAATAATATCTAAAGGATGTGTCTATCATCTTGTTTGAGTTAAGGACACTAGTTCCAAAACTCCCAGTCTTGAATCAGTCCCAGTCATGAGTGAATATTTAGATATCTTTCCCGAAGATCTTCCAGGAATTCCTCCCGAAAGGGAAATAGACTCGGCATTGATCTCCTTCTAGATACTCAAAGACCGAAACAGTAAGAAACTGGCCCAGACCTGTCTCTCCATCAGATGTCAGGAGTTTCTTGGGTTTGGCTGGCTATTACAGATGGTTTTTTGAGGGATTTTATTTTATTACATCCCCTATATCCAGATTGACTCAGAAGAAAGTCAAGTTTTAGTGGTCAGATCCTTGCGAGAAGAGTTTTCAGGAGTTGAAAACTCGACTCACCTCAGCTCCAGTTTTGGCACTTCCATATGGTTTAGATAGTTTTGTAGTATATTGTGATACATCCAGAGTAGGTTTGGATTGTGTCCTCATAAAGCATGGTAAGGTCATAGACTACACCTCCAGACAGCTTAAACCCCATGAGAAGAATTACGCTACTCATGATCTTGAGTTAGCATCCGTAGTATTTGCCTTAAAGATTTAGAGGCATTACCTATACGGAGTTCATGTGGATGTGTTCACAGATCATAAGAGACTTCAGTATGTATTTTCTCAGAAAGATCAAAATCTTCGTCAGAGAAGGTGGTTAGAGCTCTTGAAATATTATGACATGAGTGTCCTTTATCATTCGGGCAAGGCCAACGTCGTGGCCAATGCTCTCAGTAGACTGTCTATGGGTAGTGTTGATCATATTGAGGACAGTAAGAAGATGTTAGCTTAATAAGTCCATCAGCTTACCAGACAAGATATTCTCTTAGTCGATATAGAGGAGGGTGATGTATGAGTTCAGAGTAGTTCAGAATCATCTCTAGTTTCTGAGATGAAAGAAAAGCAAGATAGAGATCCCAGTCTAGTCAAGTTAAAAGAGTTAGTCAAGGATCAGAAGGTTGAGGTTTTATCCCAAGGAAGAGATGGTGTATTGCGTTGTCAGGGTCGTCTGTGTGTTCCAGGTATAGATGACTTGAGGCAGCGAATTCTTGCAGAAGCGCATGGTGCGCGCTACTCTATTCATACAGGGGCCACAAAAATGTACCGCGACTTATAGAAGATCTATTGGTGGAGTGGGATGAAGAGAGATGTGGCAGAGTTTGTGGCTAAGTGTTCTACATATGAGCAGGTTAAGATAGAGCATCAGAAGCCTAGTGGGTCCATGCAAGAGTTCAATATTCCTACTTGGAAGTGGGAAGAAGTGAACATGGACTTAGTGATGGGTTTGTCTCGTACTCGTCATCAGCATGATTCAGTTTGGGTCATTGTAGACAGAATAACCAAATCAGCTCGTTTCCTTCCAGTCCATACCTCTTATTCAACCGAGGATTACGCCAAACTCTACGCCAAATCAGCTCGTTTCCTTTCAGTCCATACCTCTTTCTTTAAGACTTTTAGTTTCATGTTTAGATTTCAGTTACAACTTGGTGTCCAGTTCATGTTCTGAATTCCATTATAAACTTGTTATCAATTACCATTGCATAGTCAGTCATGCATTCATATGTTAGTTCAGTCATGTATTCATGCATAAGATATGCATATTCAGCATAATACATTCAGCTTATCAGTTATATCAGTCATGAAATTATGTTTCAATTTTTCATGTTCAACATGTACTTCAGTCTATTATTTCTCCCATCTCAGACAGTTTCATTCTAGGATGAATGGTCCCAAAGGGGAGATATTGTAATTCCTCATACTTTTACCTAGCTTAAATTCGTCCCAAAGATATCAAAGACATGATTTAAAGATGAATACACTTTTATATATGTGGAATTTTAAATATTTTGACTTTTTGTTGTGTGGGAAATTGAATAAGCTTTCCATCGATACCAAATTCTCCTAAGTCCGATAATCGAATAAGAAGTTATGGCGATTTAAAGTTTCAGTCATAAAACACCGTCATTTCATCCAGTGGCGCGTCGCGCCATAATCCAAAATTACGTTTGTCAGTTTCCAATAAGACTCCGTGATTACACAGCGTCGCGGAGGGATCCTAAATCCCAATTGTCCTTTTTCCAATGAATCTCCGCGATGTCTCCGCGTCGCGCTAAACTTTCAGGTCGTAAACAAAGTGGCAATGCGATAAATCTGCGTCGCGCCAGCCTGCCAAATCGAAAATTTTTGACGAAAAATAAATATTTCATCCAGGGATAAATTGGTCTTTTCCTAAGGTTTTAACACGTCCAGGTGCGGGATTTAATCCCTAAAAATGTTTCAAATCATTATTTACTCACTTTTTCCCCAAATCAAGAACATTCTCTCCTAAGAAACAAAATCCTAGCTTTCAAGAAATCAAAGCCAATTTCGAGAATCTCTCCAAGAACTTCAAGAAACTTACAATCAAGGTATGCATAGTGTTCATTCATGGATTCCTTTCGTCCATGAAGCCCAAGAATCAAATTTTAAATCATGTATTATGAATATTATGTTGTGGGTTAATTATGTTTATGTGATTATTATTGTATGGTTCACGAGTTGGAATCTCAATGTGTTTTTATGGAGTTACGTTAGTATATGAGTTTAAATCCATGAATTGAGTGGTTTATGAGGTGTCAATTGATGATTATACCTATGCCCTAAGTGGTGCATGTGAGGTGTTTGATAAAATTCCTAGAAGACTAGAAATTATGTAATATAGCTCAATTGTGACTTAAGTGATGGATTCATATTTTACCCTTATGTTCAAATTACTCCCATGCTATTGATGTGCAATGCAGATGTTTGTTGAAATGCTCATGATGCTAGAATGTGGAATTATGACATTGATTATATGCATTCCTTCCATGTACAAGATTATGATAACCACGTACTTCATGAAATCCCCAATTTATTGTATTATGAATTATTGATATTGGTCATGTGTTCAAGAAGTGTCAAGTCTTGTCAGTTTCATGCTATCGAGTCCTGGGGGTACTTGTATTTGACAGTTTAGCTAAGTGTCTAGAGCCAGTGTCATGTTTTCACGATATCCTCAGTCAAGCTATGTTCAGTAGAATTCAGTAAGTCAAGTGACACAAGAAAACTAAGTAAACTCAGTAATCCCAGTAATCTCAGAAAGCTCAGTACTTCAGTAATCTTAGTAGTATTCCATCAGTCAACGAAACTCAATGAACTCAGTCCAGTTCAGTTCAGTTAATCATGTTCAGTGTCTATTCAGATGGGAGTAGGATTTAGTACCGAGTAAACCCAAGGATGAGGACACACACTGACAATTAAGGGTGTGATCCTTAGAAGCAATCCTTGCATTCCAGAACTATGTAGTCAGCATAGGTTGAGACATCAATACTGGCAGATGAGAGTTGATGAGGTGGATAAACACTATTAGATGAGGGTCCCACCATTCTCTTTTGGGGAGGCTGTCAGATGAGGGTCACCCACAACTTGCCTTTACCAATGGCGCAGTATTGACACCCTTCTAATTGAGGTTACAGATTGGACCCCAACCTAACTATATTGCTTTATTTGGGGCATGTTAGTTAGATGACTACTTCCCACAGTTACAGTTTCAGACTCAGTCTAATTAATAGAACTCAGATAGTTTTTCAGAATTTTAGGACTGTCGATACAGTCCACTCAGAACAATAAGGAACTCAGTTAGTTCCATCAGAACCTAGAATGTCAGATACAGTTGCTCAATATCAGTTATATCAGTTATCAATGACTCATGCTATCAGTAATCAGACTCAGTAGTCAGTACCATCACGAATTTATTCACAGTCACTTATTCATGCATGTATTCTCACATTCATGTTATTCAGTTGTAAGCATTGTTCATGCATTTGAACCCTTTGCATTCAGCCTACCTCACTTGCATACCAGTAGATTCAAACATACTGACGTATTTGCGCTATAGTGTTTTATACCATAGGTCCAGAAGCACGAGCTCTAGAGCATCAGTAGTATTCTAGTTTCAGCAGTCAGAGTTAGCAGTGAGTCCTCATCCTTCGAGGACATGATCATTACTTTATTTCTTCATTACTTAGTTTAATTTAGTAGTTGGAGTTAGTTGGGGACATGTCCCATCAACTCCTTATTCAGATAGTTTAGAGACTTTCAGACTACAGTGTTTTTAGAATAGATGTTATCAAATATTATTTCAGTTTTGGTATTGTTGTACCACATTATTCAGATATGGTTTTATCAGATGTTTATCATTTTTGAACCTTATGGCATGTTTCAACCTACTATTTTGCAGTGTTCTGGTATAGATATCAGTCATAGGTTAGTTTGTGGTCCTTCGGGGTCATGAGCACCGTGTAGTGTTTCGGGTACCATATTTGGGGCGTTACACATACTCCCTTCACCAAGATCAAATATCTAGGTTCAAGCCTAGTATTTACCAGCCACCATACACTACTATCAAAGTACCCCATATAGAATGGAATATATATTTAAGGTCTTCCCCACAAGATAGGCACTCCAAATTCCTTATCCACCAACCGATAACCTATTCATTCCCGGGGAAACCATTCCCCCTTATGCATGAAATCACGAAATCACCCTATGGAAAAACACTAGAACAAAGGGAACCTTTATCTAAAAGGTCCCTTAATTTCTCCTTAAACCCAACCGAAAGCATTCTATAAAGAAAGAATAGAAATTGAACAAATGTCCAATATAAAAAACAATCCCAAATCGACCTCCCTATTAGAAAGACGCCACAAGGGTCGTCAAGTAGACCTCAGGAAATTTATCCACCACCAAAACCGAATGCAAAGAAGGACCTTCTGAGTTAGAATTTGTAACCCGGACCAAATAATAATAGAGACATCCATTTGGAGACTAATCGCTGAGCTCTAAGATATGATATAACCTTTTCCCTTCATAGCCAGTTAATTAAACCACCCTCTCATTCCATAACCGACTCACCTTGGAGCCTAAGGACAACCTTTCTATGAATCCGACAATCTAAGGATGCATAGCATGAGTGCAACCAATTATCACCTAAATGACATCAAAATCCACCATATCCGAGTCAAATAGAGACACCAAAATCCCTTTTATTACTAACAGATAACACACACACCCATATATTCTTTTGGCAATCGCCGAGTCACATACCGAGGTAGAAATAGAAAAGAAAAGAGTTCATAACAACCTTAGAACCAAAGCCAAAATATACAGCCACAAAGGGGTCACAAAAGAGAGGTGACCCCGAACCAAATAAACTATACACACCATAAAGAAAGGAGTTTTAACATACCAGTGTCAAAATCAGAAGATGCCTCAGACTCTCAAGGGATAGAAAAAGCATTGAGATGATCCCGACCAGTATCAGAGCTAGAAGTAGAACCCCTTGGTTCAAGAGCTAAAGAAGTAACAACCGATATTCTATTTGTCCATGCGACAATCCTTATTGTACATTCCCGTTGCATGTGACCCAATTGACCACAACTAAAATAATGATTTATTCTTTTCCTTGCAACAACCACGGTGCGATCGACCATAAAATCTACAAAGAGGATAGTATGATGCAAATTGGGCCTCACTAGCTCGAGATTGGGTACTTATGCCTTAGAAGCATTACCAATATGAAAATATCTGCCTTCCGCTGGATTCGGCTAGGGACCACAAGCCATAGAACAAGAGTTAGGACCCACCCCAACTCTCCCGCTTAGACCACTTACCACCACACCATTGGCCTCCCTTTTGTTCAGAGAACGGAGATCCCCTTACCTTGCCTCATTCCTTCCCATACCAATAGGACCGGACCAGGGTGACAAAGTTGTCTCCATCTGGACAATAGAATAATTGAATGTCGAAACTCTGCATTAGTAACCTCTCCTTGAGGTAACCAAAAATAAGTTCCACCTTCCAAAATAGGGTCAGTGGAGACTAGTGGGACTCCATGGGGAAAACCAAAAGCTGCGACACTTGATCGAGTCTATGCCCCATGAGTTTGACTAGATCTATCCATATTGTCCTCGACAGGAGAGTTTTCACAAACTTCAGATCATTAAGAGGATATGATTCGAAAAGTGATCCAAGGAAGATTCATAGAAGAGATCAAGACCTTAGACTCCATAGCCCAAAAGTAGAACAACCAAGAAAGTGAAACATTACTAGATGGATCGTAGCCTCCTGATTATAAGTGTAGTGTACAATACACCCATAAGCAAAACTCTACTCGATGATAACGCTCAATCTACAGCTCTCGGTCCTTGTTTCCAGATTTCTCATAGTAGTTCCGACCTTGGTTTCCTTGGGTATTCCCACGGAAACCCCCTTGATTATTCAAGTAGTTGGCTTCTTCTTCCGAATCAGATTCGTCTCTTCCTTTTGACGTAATAGCTTTCACTTTTTCGGTCTTCCCTAATAATAAATGCTTTGTAAGAAGATCCATTTGTGTTTTCATGTGCGCCATATCTTGATCACGTTCTTCTTGTCTTCTTCTTTGGTCTGCAGTCATGCCTATAGATAAAGTGGGGCTTGCTACCTCAGAATCCCTGGTATGCCAAGCTCTACTTTGTTTCGTCATGCGATCTAGCATATTGCTTGCTTGACCAAAGGTGAGGTCCATAAATGATCCTCCAGCCGCATTATCCACCACTGGTTTAGTTATTGAATTCAAGGCTCTGTATAGTATCTCCATTAGGTGAACATTAGTCATATGATGGTTTGGACACCTCGCTAGCTTTGTCTTGAACCTCTCCCATGTTTCATGAAGAGCTTCAGTGGGAAGCTGACGAAAGTTGCTGATTTCATCTCTCAATTGTGATCTTTTGGATGGCGGAAAGAATCTTTCTAGGAAAGCGTCTCTCAATTGCCTCCAATTTGTAATAGAATCAGGAGTCAGCCCATTCAACCATAGTGTTGCCTCCCCAGACAGAGACAATGGAAATAGACATAATCGAATTGCATTCTGACCAACACCAGGATTGTCAAAAGACTTGCATGTAGAAATAAAGTTGATGAGATGCATATTCGGATCATCGCCTGCTAGTCCACCAAACAATCCCTTGAGTTGCAATAACTGAATCATGGTGCTTGTGATGTTGAACTTAGCTCCGGGCGCTAATGGTGGTGGAATTATAGCTCCAGTGGCTCCGGCACCATCAAGATCATCATCATCATCGTCGAAAGCTGGCTGCATAGCTTGGCGTTCAGGCCTAAACCTAGCTTGACGATCTCTTCTGTTGGCAGGTGTTGTGATCTCAGCGGCATGCCTAGGGTTTAGTAGCTTGTCATCACCTAGATCCTCATCGTCAGGATTTGGTGCTCGTGCAGGGTTATCAATGTTCTGCTGTTGAACCTGGGCTGCGGCAAGGGCAGCCAATCTTGCTTGTTCTTGTTGAGCAGCCATCCTTGCGATTTCAGCTTGTGCTTCCATTCTACCAATGCGTTGTGGTTCAGGATTGATTGGTAATAACGGTTGACCAGAACTTCGAGTATGGGGCATGCACTAAAATAAAAACCTGCAGTAGACAAAAACAAAAACTAAAAGTAAAAGTACGAGAATGTTTGACCAAAGGGTCTAGTAATTTTCACGAACTTAATTGACACTTGTATTCCCCGGCAACGACGCCAATTTTTGATAACGCTCAATCTACAGCTCTCGTTTGAGTGTAAAGCGGTCGTTAGCAAATATAGAACCCAACCTGGGTTGGGTGTCGATCCCACAGGGAATAGCTTGGCCAACAAGTAAGTAAAATTACTAAACTTTTGGTGCAAGTCTCGTAAGAAGGGGGGATTCTTGTTTTGCAAGTAATGTAAACAAAAGCTGAAAATAATAAAGTAAAAAGAGAGAGATTGTTACGTTGGTTGTAAACAATGAGAATTGAAGCGTTGGGGTTATGTCCACCTTCTGAGGTATACGTCTCTATTGGCTATGAGTGTGTAGAATTCTGACATGCAATTGCTTATAGAGGATTGTAGTCGATGGTAAATCCAAGCGTCTCTCGACCTAAACAAGGACTATTTCACTTTAACTCTCTCGAGCTTAAAGCGTGTCTAACGGTACGAATTCTCCAAGAGGTTAGTCCAGTTACGGCACTAGCTTTTTAATAGGAAAGGGTGTCCTACTACCTTGACATTATCTCTTTTCCAGACAAATAACTTTTCTCTCGAACAAGTTAAATGTTAGACTGGCGTATTCTTGCGTTTGCAACCGCAAAGAATGTAGATTAAGATGAAGAGAATAATGATATAAGCAATATACGTGCCTCGAACTCACAAACTCACAGCAATAGATAGTAACTCATTCGGCTTCCATAACCCCAACAGAGAAGTTTAGTTACCCATGAATGTGAAGGAAATCACGATTGACATTGTTATTATATCACGATACTGAGTAATGGCGTGTAGATCAAGTGATAGGCGTGAGCCGTGATTCCTTAGCAAGTAACGATTCTCTTGTTGTGGAGTTTAAGAATAGAAGAGTAGATTAGAAGTGTTTGTAGTGGAAGATGAGAGGGATGAAAGAAAATTAATTGTTGAATGATGAATGTCCCCTCCTATATCTCTAGCATGATAGGGTATTTATAATACCCATATCCTACTCCTACTAAGCTAACGAAATAAATAACCAAATCCTACTAGACTAATGAAATCCTTAACCCAAATGTACTAGGTTAAGGTAACATTATCATAATCCTCATAAAATAATGAAATACATAACCTAATTGCACTAGGTTAATGTATCATTGTCAAAATCCAGCTTTGTGTCTGTAAGTCCCCAAAGTCTTCAGAAATGTTGTTTTAGCCCGGGATAGATTTTCCATGCAGCAGTTTTGGTCCTTAGGCGTGTAAACTCCCTTCCCTTCCTTCGTGAGCTTTCTTTTGCGTCAAGTAAGCCATAAAATGCTGAATTCTGCATCATTTATACCTGAAACTTTACTAATCATGCTCGTTAGCTCATTTACAGGAAAAAGGACTAAAAGTGCATGAAATATATACTTTGTTCTCAAAACTAGGCTAAAATATGGGCAAAATATAGTGCTATAGGCGTGTAAATTCACCTATCATCAACACCCCACACTTGAAGCTTTGTTCGTCCTCAAACAAAATATCATGTCCCTCTAAACATCAACTTAGGGTTTCACAGCAACAACACAAAATATTCGTCAAGACAAGCACAACAATTATCAACAAAGAGTAGTTTTTCGATCATTAGTAGAAACAGTTTAACCTCTAGCATAGACTCGTGATGGTGGTCAACTCGCATGCAAACGTTAAGGTACAAGGAATCATATATAACTACCCAAAACTCATCAACCATGTGTGTCTCACACTATAGTACCCATAATCACTCACAAGTATAGCATATTTTTCAAACATGGGTATCAAAATGTCCTTGCTCTCACTCTCACAAAGAATTCATATGTAGCAACTGATGACCATAGGCTTGCCCTTAATGTAATACTCTACTAAATGTCAGAATGCTAAGCTTAGGATCAAGTAGGTCTTTTGATGGTTGTAATGTAGGCTAAGGGACGGGTAGGACTATTTTGGCCAGGAATAGTGACTAAGTTCCTAAGCGCTTTAATACATCACATTGTATCATTAACACTTTTTCTTTCACATAACCTTTCTTCTTTCTTTTCTTCTACCACCCTTTTTCTCCTCTTTTGTTTTTCACTTTTAAGGATGACTCACTTTTCAGCTTTCTTTTCCTTTTTCTTTTCATAACATACCACTTATGATAGCACTTTCTTTTTTCATAACACATTCAAGCACCCTTACAATTTAAAGCATCATACTTACCCATTTTCCTCTTATGTTGTCACATGACTTTTTCGCTTTAAAGCACTTAGGAATTTGGATCAAATTACGGTCTTGAACAAAATGGATTAGGCTTACATACAAGGTTGTCAAAGAAATAGGCTAAAGGCTCAAAAGGGGTTAACTAGGATGATGTCCATGGGTAGGTAAAACTGAAGGTAAACAAATATAGGTTGTCAAAGAAATGCCTAAATCACCTCCTAAACTTACACTCCTTATTTTCGCTTTGCATACATACCAGGCAAGTTCTAGCATCAGCCACAAACATAGAATATACTATTATCTCACACACACAAGGCACATGGTCGACTTTATTGGAGGTAATATAGACTCTTAACCCAACAAGTGAAGGAATTGAACCACACAATATCACATAATGAGTCACAACTGGAGCCTAAACGTCTCAATAGTCATAATTGTAGCACATACTCTTGTTATAATCTCATGCTGCCTATTAGAATAATCTCATGCGAAGCTAAGTTAAAAAAATCTTAACTACTAAAAAAAATCTTAACTATGAGATTATAAAACAAAAATAAAACAAAAGCAAACAAACATAGATGCGAGTAGAGAAGTATAGCATGCAATACCACCACCCCACACTTAGTCAGTACACTGTCCTCAGTGGAAAATAAATAAGAAGAACCTGGTTAGTCGGACTCATCCTCTATGTCTGGGGTCATACCCCTTGCATTGGAATCATCATCAGAGTCATCATCCTTAGAAGTTCCTCATAAGTATCCCACTTAATTCCAAGCGTGAGTTGAGGTATTTGCAGCGAGGAGGGTTCTCCTTGCTCCTTGCGGCCTCTTTTCTTGCTCTTTTGGGAAGTGGTAGCCTTTTCTTTGCCTTGTCTTGCTTTGGGTGCCATTGTACCTGAGACTTGAAATAGTGTTAATGGTAGCACAATCCCAATGGATACAATCTATACACAAGCAGTAGGGGTACCACCCCACACTTAGTTTGTTGCTACAAATTAGTGAAGTGAAAGTGGTCGATTACTTAGACTTCATCGACATGCGTTTTAGGAGCTATATTCCAACGAGAAAATCAGAGATATATCACTTCTTGCAAACTTTGCAATACTTTCATGTTAGGTATAACAAGACTACTACATAGGGATTACATCATGGTATCGTTTCTATCAATAAACTCAACCTCCTATGTCGGTAGGCAGTTATAAGTCTTATTCCGATGAACGGGATATTCTAACATGTAAGTATTCAAGTGACAAGATTATGCAATGTTCATTACTATAGCAATTCTGCAAGTAGTATAACAATGCATCAAAATCAAATTCAAGTCGGACATAAGTTAAGAGCATCCTAACGTACATGTTCACTCACTTGGTTTTGTATCAACAATTCAAACACGTTCACATCACCAATACTTTTTCAAGATTTAGCAATTCATAATAGGTGTAGTAAAGTAGTACTTACAAAATATAAATGAAGAACAAAGTAGTACTTACTTGGTTGAAGCCTTTGGATGATGTTCTTGTGATGAAAAAGAGCAAAAGGAAACTTTTTGATAGGTTTTGGAGACTATAGGTGGTGCATAAGCTAGGTTTCCAATGTGTTTTTGGTTCAAGACTAAGTCTCATATTTATAAGAAAAGGTTGGGTCGAGTTTTGGCCCATTAAAATCGGATTTGGAGACCAAAAGTGACCATAGGTGGTGCCTAATGCTTTGCCTAGTTGAGCAGAATGCCATAGCATATGCCATGCATTTATTTAAGAATGCCATACACTATGCGGCGCATTGTCTATGGCATTTAGGGACATATGCGGCGCATAGTGTATAGCATTTGAGATACTAAGACCTAATGCTATAGAATAGGCGGCGCATAGTGTATAGCACACTTAAGAATAGGCGGCGCATAGTGTATAGCATACTAGATTCTGAGGCCTTAGGCTATAGGATAGGTTTTGCAATGTTCGTGGCCTAGTTTTACCTAGGCCTAGCCTTCCTTGATGCCTATTTTGGCATGAGTAATGCTCAATCCGTAGCCTTATGCATCCTTATGCCTAACTTACCACCTTTACCATTCAATACATCCAAATCGTCATTTGAAACCAATCTCCTTATTGAATACCTCTTGCACCTATATTTGCTCAAAATAATAAAAGCGATTAGTACGATGGGTTGCCTCCCATCTAGCGCCTTATTTATTGTCGTGGTACGACATGGTTACCTCAAGTACTTAGACTTCGTCAAGGTAAATGGTGGATCGTTTTCTAAAAGGATTTAGACGACAATGAGGCTTACCTGTGGGCATGCGATCTTTTTCGAGATGGCTCATACATTTCCCCGGAGAGTCACCAATTATATCATCAATAGTCCAACCCATAGCTCTCTTGTATCTCTTCAGAGCAGAGATGAGAGCTTCTACGTGCTGTTCACTTAAATCATTTGCACTCTCCGGAAGTATATTTCTACTTTCCAAGAACACATACCTTAGATAATCGGGGAGCTCTTGCGATTCTAGTGTTGGTGTCTCGTCAATGAGAGTCTTCGCTGTTGGTTGATTCTTGAGATCACAATCCGGTTGCTTAGGAGTATAAGACTCTATTTCTGTTAGAGCACCCATAAGTTCTTCATAATCTTCATTATCCTCATGCTCAACTTTCAGTGGCGCAGCAGACAATGGCTCAACAGTAGGCTGTTTCTCTATAGATAATGCTTTCATATCCTCATGATGAACATCAGCTACAGATAACTCATTCATATCGCTGGGCTGCTTCATGGCTTTGCATATATCAAAGCGGACCACTTCGTCATTAATTCGAAACAAAAGCTCATTATCTTTCATGTCAATAAGCACACTTCCAGTTGCGAGGAAGGGGCGTCCCAAGATTATGGGAACGTCAAAATCCACCTCACAATCCAAAATCACAAAGTCTGCAGGAAAGATGAAGATGGAAACCTTCACCAACACATCATTTAGGATACCAACAGGTCGTTTTACCGACCTATCTGCCATTACGAGCCGCATATTGGTTGGTGTAGGGTCGCCCAACCCCAACTTTCTGTAGACAGATAGTGGCATCAAATTGATGCTAGCTCCCAAATCGCACAATGCCTTAGCAAAATTCATAGATCCAACCGTGCAAGGAATAGTGAAAGCACCAGGGTCTGCCTTCTTCTATACCAAGGAGCTTGTGGCAATTGCACTGCAATGATGAATATTATCTTCCGGCTCATAGCTTACTGCCCGCTTCTTTGTCAACAGGTCCTTCATGAATTTAGCATACCCAGGCATTTGTTCCAGCGCCTCGACCAACGGAACATTAATAGTCAGTTGCTTTAACATCGTCATGAATTTGCTGAACCTTGTATCATCCGCCTGCTTCTTCAATCTTTGAGAAAAAGGTGGTGGTGGATATGGAATTGTTTTCTCCACGGCTTTCTTCTCCTCTTGCTTCCGAATTTTGGTAGTTTCAGGCTGAAACCTACTAGGGGTGACGTCATGGACGTCTTGGTCAGCTTCTATGGCGTCATCATCTTCCTTATTTTTGGCCACTTGCTTGCTTTGGGATGAATTTTCCAGCACCTTACCACTCCTAGTAGTAATAGCCATGCATGATCCGTCGTTCCTTGGATTTTTTGCAGTGTTGCTAGATAGAGTGCCAGCCTTTCTTTGATTGAGTGCTGCTGAAAGTTGGCTCAGTTGCTGCTCTATTTGCTTGATTGAAGTGGAATGTGAATCAACTAATTACTTCATAGAGGACAAATCATTTATTACCTCCGTTACTCCCGAGCTAGTTGCTTCCACTCCTTTCAGTAGTTTAGCCATCATGTCTTCCATACTTCCAGAACTAGATGTGGTGGCGTCACGTCTTCCAGGGGGAACATACACACCACTATTGTCATTCTTGTTCTTCCAACTACCTTGGTCCTTGTTTCCAGATTTCTCATAGTAGTTCCGACCTTGGTTTCCTTGGGTATTCCCATGGAAACCCCCCTGATTATTCAAGTAGTTGGCTTCTTCTTCTGAATCAGACTCGTCTCTTCCTTTTGACGCAATAGCTTTCACTTTTTCGGTCTTCCCTAATAATAAATGCTTTGTAAGAAGATCCATCTGTGTTTTCATGTGCGCCATATCTTGATCACGTTCTTCTTGTCTTCTTCTTTGGTCTGCAGTCATGCCTATAGATAAAGTGGGGCTTGCTACCTCGGAATCCCTGGTATGCCAAGCTCTACTTTGTTTCGTCATGCGATCTAGCATATTGCTTGCTTGACCAAAGGTGAGGTCCATAAATGATCCTCCAGCCGTATTATCCACCACTGGTTTAGTTATTGAATTCAAGGCTCTGTATAGTATCTCCATTAGGTGAACATTAGTCATATGATGGTTTGGACACCTCGCTAGCTTTGTCTTGAACCTCTCCCATGTTTCATGAAGAGCTTCAGTGGGAAGCTGACGAAAGTTGCTGATTTCATCTCTCAATTGTGCTCTTTTGGATGGCGGAAAGAATCTTTCTAGGAAAGCGTCTCTCAATTGCCTCCAATTTGTAATAGAATCAGGAGTCAGCCCATTCAACCATAGTGTTGCCTCCCCAGACAGAGACAATGGAAATAGACGTAATCGAATTGCATTCTGACCAACACCAGGATTGTCAAAAGACTTGCATGTAGAAATAAAGTTGATGAGATGCATATTCGGATCATCGCCTGCTAGTCCACCAAACAATCCCTTGAGTTGCAATAACTGAATCATGGTGCTTGTGATGTTGAACTTAGCTCCGGGCGCTAATGGTGGTGGAATTATAGCTCCAGTGGCTCCGGCACCATCAAGATCATCATCATCATCGTCGAAAGCTGGCTGCATAGCTTGGCGTTCAGGCCTAAACCTAGCTTGACGATCTCTTCTGTTGGCAGGTATTGTGATCTCAGCGGCATGCCTAGGGTTTAGTAGCTCGTCATCACCTAGATCCTCATCGTCAGGATTTGGTGCTCGTGCAGGGTTATCAATGTTCTGCTATTGAACCTAGGCTGCGACAAGGGCAGCCAATCTTGCTTGTTCTTGTTGAGCAGCCATCCTTGCGATTTCAGCTTGTGCTTCCATTCTACCAATGCGTTGTGGTTCAGGATTGATTGGTAATAACGGTTGACCAGAACTTCGAGTATGGGGCATGCACTAAAATAAAAACCTGCAGTAGACAAAAACAAAAACTAAAAGTAAAAGTACGAGAATGTTTGACCAAAGGGTCTAGTAATTTTCACGAACTTAATTGACACTTGTATTCCCCGGCAACGGCGCCAATTTTTGATAACGCTCAATCTACAGCTCTCGTTTGAGTGTAAAGCGGTCGTTAGCAAATATAGAACCCAACCTGGGTTGGGTGTCGATCCCACAGGGAATAGCTTGGCCAACAAGTAAGTAAAATTACTAAACTTTTGGTGCAAGTCTCGTAAGAAGGGGGGATTCTTGTTTTGCAAGTAATGTAAACAAAAGCTGAAAATAATAAAGTAAAAAGAGAGAGATTGTTATGTTGGTTGTAAACAATGAGAATTGAAGCGTTGGGGTTATGTCCACCTTCTGAGGTATACGTCTCTATTGGCTATGAGTGTGTAGAATTCTGACATGCAATTGCTTATAGAGGATTGTAGTCGATGGTAAATCCAAGCGTCTCTCGACCTAAACAAGGACTATTTCACTTTAACTCTCTCGATCTTAAAGCGTGTCTAACGGTACGAATTCTCCAAGAGGTTAGTCCAGTTACGGCACTAGCTTTTTAATAGGAAAGGGTGTCCTACTACCTTGACATTATCTCTTTTCCAGACAAATAACTTTTCTCTCGAACAAGTTAAATGTTAGACTGGCGTATTCTTGCGTTTGCAACCTCAAAGAATGTAGATTAAGATGAAGAGAATAATGATATAAGCAATATACGTGCCTCGAACTCACAAACTCACAGCAATAGATAGTAACTCATTCGGCTTCCATAACCCCAACAGAGAAGTTTAGTTACCCATGAATGCGAAGGAAATCACGATTGACATTGTTATTATATCACGATATTGAGTAATGGCGTGTAGATCAAGTGATAGGCGTGAGCCGTGATTCCTTAGCAAGTAACGATTCTCTTGTTGTGGAGTTTAAAAATAGAAGAGTAGATTAGAAGTGTTTGTAGTGGAAGATGAGAGGGATGGAAGAAAATTAATTGTTGAATGATGAATGTCCCCTCCTATATCTCTAGCATGATAGGGTATTTATAATACCCATATCCTACTCCTACTAAGCTAACGAAATAAATAACCAAATCCTACTAGACTAATGAAATCCTTAACCCAAATGTACTAGGTTAAGGTAACATTATCATAATCCTCATAAAATAATGAAATACATAACCTAATTGCACTAGGTTAATGTATCATTGTCAAAATCCAGCTTTGTGTCTGTAAGTCCCCAAAGTCTTCAGAAATGTTGTTTTAGCCCGGGACAGATTTTCTATGCAGCAGTTTTGGTCCTTAGGCGTGTAAACTCCCTTCCCTTCCTTCGTGAGCTTTCTTTTGCGTCAAGTAAGCCATAAAATGCTGAATTCTGCATCATTTATACCTGAAACTTTACTAATCATGTTCGTTAGCTCATTTACAGGAAAAAGGACTAAAAGTGCATGAAATATATACTTTGTTCTCAAAACTAGGCTAAAATATGGGCAAAATATAGTGCTATAGGCGTGTAAATTCGCCTATCATCACTCGACACGGCTTTGTGGACACCCCATGACACCGAAACCTAAAACTCTGATACTAACTTAACATGATTCGAACCAGGGCCTTATTGTAATAGTCAATCCCAAGCCCAACTAGGATCGGGGACCACCCCCATTACCCAACCCAACCACCAAACACATACCTCAAGTCGGATGAATTTCGACCATATAACAAGATAGCATAATGCATGATCCAGGACTTTGGGCTAGTTCCATAACTGTGACCAACCCAAGAAAATCCAACCACCCAATATCGAACCAATAACCAAGCCAAAACCATAAACCAAAACTAAGGCAATAATCCAATGTATGTATGGATATATAACATAATCAATCCATACCATACCTAAGTCCAAAGTTGTCCATACAAAACCTCTAAACCAAACCAAAAAGTATCTAGTTGGGACATGCCCCCGACCATAGCCATAAACCAAGTTTATGAAAGACAAAAGTACATACAGTAATCCATGATATGAAATAGATGCCTTCCAAACTATGGAAGCTCACACTTCAATCCAATAGCTGATCCCAAATCCGATCACTAAGTAGGATGAGTATAATGGTCGGTTCCTGCATCGCGTGGAGATACAGTCACCCAAAGATGGGTTAGCGGGTGAATGCTAGCATGCACTCAAGATAAGAATAAAATAATTCCATTCATTAAAACCAAGTAAACTAACCACATACATACATATATATAACTATTTCGAGAAAGAAAATTGAGTTTAACATGCATTTAAAACCATTAACCTGGGTATGTGAAGCTTAGACGTCCTTAACCACTCTCGGGCTATATGGGTTCAGTGTAACCACCTAAACGGGCATCGGTGTGTGTAGCCGCATGAACCGAGGATACCATAAGAGTAGGGGATTTTCAAGTACCCTTTGCTCTTCATGATACATATGCATAGTGTACATAGAGGATTCCCATGTACCTCATGAGTATCATATAAGGTCACTATGACCAACCCCTTATGTCGAAAAAATGAGTTTCCAATGTTTGTCCATTGGACTCCCACCTTCACTATTAGCTATCACAGCCAACCATTATTACCCAATTAAAACCATTACCATCAAATCAAACCATTATTCCATTATTATTAACCAATATTATAAGTAGTGGTATCATCATACCTACTATACTTACAAGTAAAGTCCTTAGCTAAAACTTTTAGAGATCAAGGGATTCCCATATACCCATAGATCACATTAACTTGGGGGAGTCCCATGTACCCCACAAGTATTCCATTATCATGTTTACTTAGGGGATTCCATTGTACCCCACAATGATGTTCAATTTAGCCATAACCATTATTCAAACTAATTTTATTCACTTGAGGGATTCCTATGTACCCCCCAAGGTTTTTATTTAGACCAACCATAACTACCAAGACCTTACCCTTTAATCATTCCGAACCATTCTCACTATTTAAACCATTTAAGACCATTCCAAACATTTAAAGTATTTATACCATTCAAACCATGAAAAACCATCCAAATACATTTAGGGTTCCATTACCAAATCATACTATGCAATAGTTCCAATGAAAGTTCAACAATAGAGTAAAACATCTTTTTAGGCATTTTATCGAACATGTTGAGGGCATACCTTTACCAAGACCAAAAGTAAAGCATAAAGCATCATACTTAGGGTTACTCATGACTCATTTGTTAAACCATAACCAACAAGAACCCACATATACAAACCATTACCAAAAACATGTAAAAACATAATTTAAACCAAGACCCAACAATATGCATCAAGACCCTCAATATTAGTTTCCAAAACCACCATCTTTGATTCGTAAATCAATGTTTAAAACACATTAAATCATGAATTTAGTTGGAACTAACAATTAGGGAAGAATTACATGCCTTGTACAAGAATATTTTGGAGAGTAACTTGACTTTTGATCCCTTTGAAGAACGCTTGTAGAAATCCTAGCCTCCAATCTTTCAAGAGTGAGTTTGAGAGAGTTTTTAAAGTGTTTTAATCCTTTAACAAGTGTTATTAGAGGCCACCAAGGGTTATATAATGTGGGGACATAAGGGTTTGGGTATGGGAAATGTCCGTACTACCTTTAACTTAAAAGCTAAAAATCCATTACCAAAAGGGTATGACTCACCCATGTAAACCGTACCCTAGGGTAAGAGTGGTACCCTAACTCATACCCTACCTTCACCATGGTCCACTATACTGAACAACATATGAGAACAAAACTCCTAACTCATACCTTAGGGTATGAGTGGCACCCCAAACCGTACCCCAATCTATATCTTGGACAGTTTCATCAAGACAAACTATTAAGCATCATACGACTTGGCATCATACACCTCGTATCCAATAATACGAATCATATGATATTGAGTTGTATCTTGGATAGTATCCAAGCCTAACCTACTGCCCAACTTACAAGTGGTCCATCTCCAAACCGTATCCAAGGGTACGATTGGTACCTTTTAGTCGTACCTTGCCCAGAAAGTCCAAAACCCATGAAATTTTGCAAAGGTCCAAATACCGGGGTGTTTCAAGGTGCTACTACTAAATATATTGGTTAGTATGGAACATAAAAGGGGACAACAAAAGGTTTAAGAAGTAGGAGTTGGTCTCTTATATCCATGAGAATAATGTTAAGCTCCTAGGCTTGTTAGAAACTAGAGTCAAGGAAAATAAAGATTAATTTATGGCTGCTCGAATTTCCCCTCACTGGTGAATGGAAAATAATTATGCTCATGCTACAAATGACCGCGTTTAGGTGCTTTAGGATACTAATGCTTATGTTGTTACAATACTTAGACAATAAGCTTAGTATATGCACTATAATATTACTGGCAAATTGAATAACATTGATTGTCTGATGACAATAGTCTATGGTTATTTTACTGTGGAGCAGAGAAAGTATTTATGGAGTCCATTGCAATCACTAGTCATTGCTAAACCATGGCTACTTTGGGGAGATTTCAAATCTATTTTATCTTCCAATGATAGAAGGATGGAGCACCAGTTACTAGATATGAAATAAAGGACTTTTATGATTGTGTGCAGGCTCTTGACTTGACTGAACTCTCATGGAGGGGTGATTTCTTACATGGGCCAATAAATAGAAGACTGTTGATCGAGCGTCTAATAGATTGGACATGGCATTTGGTAATCCATATTGGATGTATACTTATGGTCAATTGGGTATTGATTATGGAGTGCCTTATATTTCTGATCATGCTCCAATGCATATGAAATTATCAATGTGTGCACCAACTGGTAAACTTCAGTTTAAGTTTTTCAACATCTGGGTTGATCATAAGGAATTCTTATCACTGGTGAAAGAATATTAGGGAATAACACTTTATTATGATAAGATGCAAAATATGTGGTATAAGCTTAAAGCTATGAGAAAGATTTTCAGACAACTTAATAGAGTTGAATTTAAGAGAATCACGACTAAAGTGGAATAAGCCAGATTTGAATTATAAGCCATACAAGGGCAATTACAGAACCACTAAATAGATGACATGCTAGATAAAGAAAGGGTTATTATTAATACACTAGAGAAATGGTCTATGATAGAGGAAAGTATCTTTCAGCAAAAATCTAGAAACACTTGGCTATTAGCTGGGAGATGCAAATATTAAATATTTTATAGCTGTTATGAAGGAGAGAGCTCTTAGAAATAATATTTTTGAATTAACTGCCTTAAATAGTACTATGTTGAAAGATTGAGTACAAATTCAGAAGGAACTCATTAGTTTCTACAAGTCTCTAATGGGTACAATATGCACTTCACTCCCAGCAGTGAATAAGCAAGTCATGAGGCTTGGTCCAATTCTGTCTCATTCTCAACAAATACAATTGTGTAGGAAAGTGACTTATTGGGAAGTTTATGATGGGTTGTGTTCTATTAAGGATGATAAATCTCTAGGTGTGGATGGTTAAAATGCCAAATTCTTCAAAAAATCCTGGCCAGTGATACATAAAGAAGTGCTTGTAGCAGTAAAATCTTTGTTTAGCACTTGTAAGTTGTATCGAGGGAATAATTGTACAGGTATCACTTTCATTCCTGAGGTATCTCATCCTACAAACATCAAGGAATATAGACCAACTTCTTGTTGTTCAGTCTTATATCAATTGATAGCAAAAGCTCTAGCTACTAGACTTTAAAAGGTGATATCCTCAGTTATTTCAGAAACACGAGCAAGTTTCATTCCTGTTAGATGGGTGGCAGACAAAGTGATTCTCACTCATGAGTTAGTGAAGGCCTACTCTAGGAAACATTTATCACCTAGATGTGTTATCAAAGTTAATATCTAGAAGACATATGATACTGTGGATTGGAAGTTTCTTAATAAAGTAATGGGGGCTTTAGGGATTCCAACCAGATTCTTAAATTGGATAATGGAGTGTGTGTCAATAGTTAATTATGCTATTGTGGTGAATGGAGAATACATAAAGCCTTTTGATGCAGCTAGGGGCTTGAGGTAAGGAGACCCTATGTCTCTTTTCCTCTTTGCTATCGAGATGGAATATCTAAGCTGAAACTTGGTGTCTCTAAAGAAAAATAGTCAGTTCAAATACCATCCAATGTGCTCGAGACTTGTCACTACACACTTAAGTTATGAGGATGACCTCCTCTTATTTGCAAGAGGAGATATTATTTTTGTATCTTTGTTACATGAGAATTTGAGTCTTTTTTCATATAAATCTGGCTTGCAGGCCAACTTATCCAAAATTTCAATATATTTTGGTTGTTTAGACCCTACTACTAAGCAACAAATGTAATAAATTTTGGGTTATAGCCAAGGTGAGCTTCCTTTTACTTATCTGGGCATTTCTTTGGCCATCAAAAAATTGAGTCTCTTACAATGGCAACCTTTAGTGGGCAAAGTGGTAGAAAGAATTGCCTCTTGGACAACAAAAAATTGTCATATGAAGGCAGGGTACAACTAGTGTAGACAATGATTTTTGGAATCCAATATTGTTGGGCTCAGATGTTCATTATTCCTGCAAGAGTATTGAAGATGATAGAGGCACATTGCAGAAGTTATATATGGTTTGAATTGAGATCCATCACCAAAAGGGCTTTAGTTTCATGGGGTAGGATTTTTTTTACCTAAAACTGCTGTAGGATTTAATATAATAAACATGAAAAAATAGAACAAGGCTAATATTGCGAAGATGTGTTGGGAGTTGGTTACTATGGATCTGATGGATCCACAGTTACTACATCAAGGGATCTTGAACTATTACAATTCCCATACAATCTTGTAGGATGGTAAAGAAAGTATTTTATGCTAAAGCACATCTGTCACTTATTTATTCTCCTGGCTCTACAGGTAGTATAATAAAGGAGATTTATAAGAAATTACTAGGAGATTTGCCCAAAGTCCCATGGAAAAGTGTAATGTATCACAACCAAGCTCGACCTAAGGCTGTGTTTATAATATGAATTCAACTCCTAGATCATTTACACACTGCAGATTAGCTTCGCAAATGGGGAATTCAGGTTGATGATAAGTGCACGCTATGCAAAAGAGATTTGGATAATAGGAATCACTTGCTTGGGGAGTATAAATTTTCAAAATAAAAATGGTTTAGACTGTTGTGTTGGATACATGTTTCCCAACCCAACAACATGACTTGGCCTTTATTGACTCAATGGATCATCCAAAAAACAAAAGGCAGAAGTGTAAGATCTCGCATTTTTGGGTTAGTCTTTGAACCGTCATTCCTACTTGTATAAGTTATAATCAAAATAATTACTACGTGAATATAAGTTTCATGATATTTATCCTCATGTTTGATATTCTTTTGAGGTGAATGTTCATGAGAATCACTTAGAACAAAGTTGAGCTAAGAGCCTTTGATTCGTCCAAAGTTCGGTATTTCATTCTATAAGGGTCTACTTTGAATGAGTATAACTTTTTATATACATAGAATTTTTTAGCTCAAGACCAACTAAATTATAGATAACTGAATTAGCTTTCCAACTATACCAATTTTGCCTTAATCTGATACCCGAGTGAAATGTTACAGCCATTTTCGTGAGAGAGGCAATAGCAACACGCGATCAGCATGGGATGCATGCTCCATTTCGGCGCTCCAAAGCATGTGACGCACACGTCATTTCACCCTTGAGGTTTCCATCTTTCTGTTGCATTTTTTCTAGGGGCATTTTAGTCCTTTTCCCTCACTCAAAATCGTGTATAACACATAATTTCAGCCTCCAAAAGCATTAGATACATTATTATTCATCTTTTTCACTCCAAAAAAAAAAACCTTGCCTCCTCAAGAACACCGAGAACTTAATCAAATTTTCTTCAAGAAAAGAAAGAACCCAAGCTTCCTAATTCAAGAACTTCAAGAAGAAGCTTCAAGAATACCATTAGAGATTCAAAGTTAAAGCTTCTACATCCAGTTAAACTATGAAGGTATGTGGGAGTTCATCCATGGGCCCCCTTTCACCCATGGAGCCCAAAAATCCAGTCTTTAAGTTCAAAGTTATGATCTTTACATGTTAATATGAATTATATCCATGAAACCTCCATGAATTTCGATTACGTATCATGTTTAGAAATGGTTTTGTTGAAATTATCTTGATATGCTCGAATGGTGATTTTCACATGATTAAATCCTTAACCCATGTTTATAATATTGAGATTTATGTGATTTTTCATAGTTTAACTAATCACGTGTTTTAACTCATGATCCTCGTGTGTTTGATTTCAAGTTAAGAGTATATGTGTTTTCAAGTGGAATAAGCCAATGCATATTTTAAACGTTATAATCTTCATATCAAATCCCTAAGTTGTGAATTGATTCGTGTAGCCATGATATTTTTGCATGATTACTCATTCCCATACACAAGTTAGGGTCTCCACATGTTTGATGAAATTCCCATATCATGTTCAACCAATTTCAAGATGAATCCCCAAGTTATGATTTTTTTCCATGTAAACTCTATTGTTCCATTATGTTTAAGACAATCTTATGTTCAAGCTATGATCTTTACATGTTTTGATGAAACTCCCATGTACTATTCCAAGCAGATTTCATGTAAATCCTCCAATTCATGATCTTAGTCATGTAATCATGCTATGCTCTCATGTTTAAGATATTTCCATATTTGAGTTCATGTTCCTTATGTGTTTGATGAATTTCCCTATGTTGAAGTATTAATCTCCATGTATTTGATGAAATCCCCAAGTGATGGGTTTCCTTGAATAATGCTTTCTAATTATGGTTTTGAAGTTTAATATGTCCCTATTGTTATTGCTATTGAGTCCTGAGGGTTTGAATACCCGAAATTTAGTTGTTTACCTAGTTTTCAGTATTTATAGAAGGACTTTAGTCATATCACGAGAAACGTCATTCAGTCAAGTTAGCATGGTCAATTGTGTATTCAATCAAGCATAGTCCAGTCTAATGATCAGTGTCAGTTCTGTTGGGAGTAGGATTTAGCACCAAACGAACCCAGGGATGGAGGCATTCTTGCCAGCATAGGGTTTTACCCTTAGTAGCAATCTCGGAGTTACAGAACTATGTAGCTAGCGTAGGTTTGAGATACCTTCCTTCCAGTTTAGGGTTGACACATATCTCATGAGTTTTCAACCAGTATAAGGTTACTCCCTAGTCCTACGGGACACCAGTTTAGTGGATCCACATAACCATTATTAGTACCCGTGGTACGGTATTGACACTATTCCAACTGGGGTTACAGGTTGAACTTTAAATAGCTTATTTGGAGTATGTCGGTTAGATGATAACTCCCACAGTATCAGTTACAGTACTTAATATAACGTGCAAATCAGTTTCACTTAACCATAGTATTCTGTTATCAGTATTCAGTTTACAGACTATTTCAGAATCATGTTATACGCTTGGTCTTACATTCTCAGATAATATAGTTTTCATGAATTCATGTTTGGTCATCTCATGTTGTTCAGTTAGTCCTTATCTCATATGCATAGTACTCTACACTTTCGTTCCAATTATTTAGACTAAGTACAGTCCAGTCTTACATGACCAGTATTCAGCTATCAGTCATTAAGTTAATCAGATAAACTTAGTAAATATTACATTTGGTTCTATATGTTTAGGTATTCGTGCTCAGTATAATTGTACACTTATATCCCCAATATTTTGTTAGTTTCCATCACGTAGTTTCAGATTCATTATTCATACAGTATTCATATTTTATCGTATCCCATCTTCAGTTCTACTTATATCTTTAAAGTAAAGTTTTATAGAAACTAAGTGTAGAGAATTCACCAGTTTATCAGATCATATTTGTTACTCATGTTTTAAGATATTTCAGCTTTCAGTTTATTCCAACAAATTGGTGAGTCTACTTACACTTAGCATGCATGTTTTAAGATTACGTATGAAATCAGTTTTACTTATTGCATTCACCCCTGCATACTCAGTACATTCTAGAAGTACTGATCCACATATACGTCTGCATGGCTACATTGTTTCATAATGTAGGTACCATTCATAACCTGCACATCATGATCAGACAGTTGTAGTTTCCAACCAGCAGGTGATGAGTTCTCCATTTCAGGGTCTCCAGTCAGATATTGTTTATGTACTTTATTTTTATCATTCTTATGTATTGATTAGTGGCAGTTGGAGACATGTCCAACTATCTATAGTCAGCACAGTAGAGGCTTCATAGATGTCAGTCAAAGTCAGTCATGTAATTTCAGTTTCTTCTTCCAGATTTATAAGATTGTAAAACTTTATCAGTTACATACTACTTCAGATTTTTAGTATGATTATGTTTTCTCATAGAAAAACTTGTTATTTATTGTATTATAATTCAATTTCTGAACAATATGCCAACTCATGGTTAGCTTGGGATCCTTATGGTTCCTAGCACAGTGTGGCGTCCAGGGTGTACTCCTGGGGCATTACAAACTTAATATCAGAGCACAAGGTTCAATTTTCCTAGGGTGTCTAGTAGAGTCTTGCAGAATGGTACGAAGACATTTGTACTTTTCTTCGAGAGGCTACAGGGCATTTACGAAATGTTTCCCTTTTTTTATGTCTCAGATCATGCTATAAAAAGGTTCTCTTAGAAACTTATACAGATTCTTATCTTGCTCCATTCATACCATCTCTGCCTTGTTTTTGAGGTTACAGAAATAGTTAAGCTTAAATTCCTATAGATCAAGCTTTCTCAAACAGTCCCCACTGACAGTAATGGGATTGTATGCAGACTTGAAAGTATCCCATCAGTGCTTTTAAGTTTCGAAGTTTGAAGGACTTCATTTATGTTCATGAAAAGCGTGCACTAAGCCAAAGTTATATGTGATTTCAAATCCCTTCTCAGAATCCCATGACAACATATGACCTAGAGTTAGAAGCATAAACCCAGAAGTTTAGAAGCAGTAAAGTAGGGATAGCATTTATCAGTATTTAGTAGATTATGTATTCATGGGGCTAGTTATATGAAAGGTGAGTCAGTAGGCTTGAAATAGGGTATGCAAGAATAAGTTAAGTATGATGTATGGGTGTGCTTAGATAGTACCCTTGAGTTGTTAAGTGGAAAATGAGCCTATGTAGTATGTGACGTTCTTACCAGCTAAGTTATGGGCTATAGAAAGTTAAGAGTTGTATACAAATGGAGGTACTAGCAGCGGGTTCTACACTTTCAGATGTAGGCTTTTAGGGTGAGTTTAGTATTTATGTGTATTGATATATCTCGGGAGTTAGGGTAAAGTGGTTGTAGTTCAGTTTAGAGTTATAAAAAGGGTCCACAGACTTAGAATAATGACTTAAAGCTAAGGAGGAGATGATAGAACAAGTAACCAAGTCAGGCTCTCAGATTCTAGTAATAGTGCCAGTATGTGTAGAAAAGCAGTAAGGAAGAATGAATCCAAACCTCTTCTTATCTCAGTGCAAAGTTTTTCAGCCATCACAACATCTACTCATGCCTTACATGTCAACTCTATCACCACAGCTCATATTCATGCGCTTTATAGAAAATCATGTACACTTCCAGTTCCTAGTAAGAGAAGTTCTAGTTCACTCAGCAGTACAAATCATATTCCATGAAATTATGGACTCCAAACTCAGGTCATGCAGCTCATGACTCATGTACTCATGCTTTACAGTATGTTCAATTCCAGTACCCATACTACACTCTTAATGATCAGTGAAATTTAGTTTATTGCCATGTATGCCCTCAGTTTAGATCTCATTAATGAATCCATAATGTTGATACTCTATTCCTCAGGCCTCAGTTAGGTATCAAAGTTATCCTTTCATGTTTCAGGTCCTCATGATCTAACCTTTCAGTGACCTCTTCTTAATATTAAGATAGTGATGATGAATAATTGTTTAGATGGGAGAGGGTAAGTGTTCCTTGTTTTCAAGATTCAGACTAGTATTACAGTGTTATGTGTGCACTTTGTAGATTCGAGTAGGCTTGAACATAGTGATATAGTTTAGTTCAGCTCAGACTTCAAGTGGAGCACAATTTTGAAGTAGGAGGTATAGTTAAGTATAAGCTTTCAATATGAGTTAGTCTGTATAGCCAGCGATTTAGTCTAGCAGTCAGACAGACAAGTTCCTATGATTTTCCATCTTTCTATTCATGAGGTAATTCACATCGATGCAAATTTTGAATTCAGCTCAGTTTATGCATATGCATCAGTTTTAGATTCTGGATATGCAGTCATGATTCCGTCTATAAGTGTCCCATGTATCATCTCAGTATTTTCTTAGTATTTCAGCCAAGTCATTATCATTCAGGGGAAAAAATATCCCAAAGGAAGATATTGTAATACCCTGAGTATTCATGTCCTAATCCTTTTATCTTTTCTTCACAAAACATGATCCAAACTGAAGTAATGGTTACTCATAAGTTAACTTTCTCATTTTTATCTCAACCTTATAACCATTCTCATGTCATTCCATGTATTCATGAAATTAGTTCAGTTTATGTATTATGCTCAGACTCAGTTATGCAGTCACGTTCCAAGTCATGTTCCAAGTTATGCATGTTTAGAATATGATCTCAGTTACCTTCGTACAGTACTTTCATTCTAACCAATCTCATTCGAGGACAGATGTTCCTATGGGAGAGATAATATAAGACCCCGCATTTTTGGGCTATTCTTTGCACAATCGTTCCTACCTGTATAATTTATAATCCAAATGATTCCCATGTGAATATAAGTTTCATGATCTTTATTCTCGTGTTTGATGTGCTTTCGAGGTGAAAAATGTTCATGAGAATCACTTAGAACAAAGTTGAGCTTAGAGCCTTTGATTTGTCTAAAGTTTGATATTCAATTCTACAAGGGTCTAATTTGAACGTGTACAACTTTTGAAATACGTAGAATTTTTCATCTCAAGACCACCAAATTGTAGATTATTGAATTAGCTTTCCAACGATACCAATTTCGCCTTAATCTGATACCCGAGCGAAAAGTTATAGCCATTTTCGTGAGAGAGGCAGTAGCTGCGCGCGATTAGCATACGATGCATGACCCATTTCGGCTCTCCAGATGCACGCTCCATTTCACCCTTGAGGTTTCCATCTTTCAGTCACATTTTTCAGGGGCATTTCAGTCCTTTCCCCTAACCCAAAACCGTCCATAACATATAATTTCAGCCCCCAAAAGCATTAGATACATTATTATTCATCCTTTTCTCTCCAAGAAAATCCTAGCCCCCTCAAGAACACCAAGAACTTAATCAAATTTAGAACCCAAGCTTCCTAATCCAAGAACTTTAAGAAGAAGCTTCAAGAATACCATTAGAGATTCAAAGTTCAAGCTTCTACATCCAATTAAACTATGAAGGTATGTGAGAGTTCATCCATGGGTCCCCCATCACACATGGAGTCCAAAAATCCATTCTTTAAGTTAAAAGTTATGATTTTTACATGTTAATATGAATTATATCCATGAAACCTCCATGAATTTTTATTGCGTATCATGTTTATAAATGGTTTTTGTTGAAATTGCCTTGATATGCTCGAATGGTGATTTTCACATGATTAAATCTTTAACCCATGTTTTTAATATTGAGATTTATGTGATTTTTCATGGTTTAACTACTCCCATGTTTTAACTCATGATCCTCATGTGTTTGATTTCAGTTAAGAGTATATGTTTTCAAATGGAATGAGCAAATACATATTTTGAACGTTATAATCTTCATATCAAATCCCTAAGTTGTGAATTGATTCGTGTAGCCATGATATTTTAGCATGATTACTCATTACCATGCACAAGTTTAGGGTCTCCACATGTTTGATGAAATTTCCATATCATGTTCAATCAATTTCAAGATGAATCCCCAAGTTATGAATTTTGCCATGTAAACTCTATTGTTCCCTAATGTTTAAGACCCTTTTATGTTCAAGCTATGATTTTTACATGTTTTGATGAAACTCCCATATACTATTCCAAGCGTATTTCATGTAAATCCCCCAATTCATGATCTTAGTCATGTAATCATGCTATGCTCCCATGTTTAAGATATTCCCATGATCGAGTTCATGATCCCTATGTATTTGATGAATTGCCATATGTTGAAGTATAAATCTCCATGTGTTTGATGAAATGCCCAAGTAATGGGTTTCTTTAAATAATGCTTTCTCATTATGGTTTTGAAGCCTTAGTATGTCCCTGTTGTTATTTCTATCGAGTCCTAGGGATTTGAATACTCAAAATTTAGTTGTTTACCTAGTTTTCAGTATCTATAGAATGACTCCAGTCATACCACGACAAACGTCATTCAGTCAAGTTAGCATGGTCAGTTGTTTATTCAGTCAAGCCTAGTTCAGTCTAATGATCAGTGTCAGTTTAGTTGAGAGTAGGATTCAGCATCGAGCGAACCCAGGGATTGGGGCATTCCTACAGCATAGGGTTTTCCCCTTAGTAGCAATCCTTGAGTTACAGAACTACGTAGCCAGCGTAGGTATGAGATGTCTTCCTGCCAGTTTAGGGTTGACACATATCTCATGAGTTTTTTGCCAGTATAGGGTTACTCCTTAGTCCTTCGAGACACCAGGTTAGAAGATCCACACAGTCATTGTTAGTACCCGTGGCACGGTATTGATACTCTTCCAACTGGGGTTATAGGTTGGACCCTAATAAGATTATTTAGGGCATGTCGATTAGATGATAACTCCTACAGTATCAGTTACAGTACTTACTACAGCATGCAATCAGTTTTACTTGACCATAGCATTCAGTTATCAGTATTTCAGTTTACAGACTATTTCAGAATCATGTTACACGGTTGGTCTTGCATACTCAGATAATACAGTTTTCATGCATTCATGTTCGATTATCTCATGTTGTTCGATTAGTCCTTATCTCATATGCATAGTACTCCACAGTTTCAGTCCAGTTATTCAGACTAAGTACAGTTCAATCTTACATGACTAGTATTCAGCAATCAGTCATTCAATTAATCAGATAAGTTTAGTATATGTTACGTTTGGATCTGTATGTTTAGGTATTCGTGTTCAGTATAATTGTACATGCAGAACCTCGATGTTATGTCAGTTTTCATCACGTAGTTTCAGACTCAGTATTCATACAGTATTTACATTTTACCGTATCCCAGCTTCAGTTCTACTTATATCATAAAAGTAAAGTTTTATAGAAACTAAGTGTAGAGAATTCACTAGTTTATCAGATCATGTTTGTTACTCATGTTTTAAGATATTTCAACTTTCATTTTATTCCAGTAAATTGGTGAGTCTACTTACACTTAGCATGCATGTTTTAAGATTACATATGAAATCAGTTTTACTTATTGCATTCACCCCTGCATACTCATTACATTCTAGTAGTACTGATCCACATATACATCTGTGTGGCTACGTTATTTCATAATGTAGGTTCCATTTGTAGCCCGCACATCATGATCAGACAGTTGCAGTTTTCAGCCAGCAGGTGGTGAGTTCTCCAATTTTGGGGACTCCAGTCAGATATTGTTTATGTACTTTATTTTTATCATTCTTACGTATTGATTAGTGGTAGTTGGAGGCATATCCCAACTATCTGTAGTCAGTATAGTAGAGGCTTCATAGATGTCAGTTGAAGTCAATCATGTAATTTCAGTTTCTTCCTCCAAATTTATAAGATTGTAAAACTTTATCAGTTATATATTAATTCACATTTTCAGTATGATTATGTTTCTGCATAGCAGAACTTGTTATTTAATGTATTATAATTCAGTTGCGTAACAGTATGTCAGTTCATGGGTTAGCTTGGGATCACTTGTGGTTCCTAGCACCGTGTGGCATCCAGAGTGTACTCCTGGGGCGTTACAAGAAGTCAAATGTCGCAGATGGTGAAACTTTTATATGCTGAATTTATATATACAATTTTGATTGAGAGGAGCACCCATTTTTTTTGAAAAGAAAGAACAATCCGTGGAAGCATTGGCAAGGCAAATAACTCATAGAAGTACCTGCAGAGCCTCTGGTTGTGTTAGAAGATTACTTGACCAATGTCAATACTAGTAGAATGAGAAGAGGAGAATAGCTGGGGTAAATTTTAGTAGGAGGGTTTGTGAGTTGGGCTAGTTCTTAGGCTGAGATTGTTTTTTGTTGAGATTGGGCAAGTTGTGTTAACTTGCTTTGCTTTAAACATTTTACTTGGTGATTAATAAAATTTCTTAATTACCAAAAAAAAAAAAAAAACCTGACCATTATTGTTAACAATATATTTCTTCTATTTTCTTCTCATTTATATGTTTGGATTTTTTTATTTCTTATCTTCCGTAATATTGAGATACATGATTTGCACGTCTTAATTTCTTCAAATTCAATAATCAAATATCTCTTCTTCTTTTTCTTCTTCTTCTTCAAAATGGGTAAAGTAAATAATAATGGTTGAATAGATAGACAATTTTTAAGCTTATCTGAAAAATATTAATAAGTATACATCATTTTTGTATATCATTTCATAAATCAAAATTTCAAAAATCAGAAAATTATTTTGTATATGATATTGGTATATACCATGATTTAAACTTGGTTGGAAAATTAAATGAAATGTAATACATATACGGGCGGAGCTACAGTATAATTGGAGGGGTTGGACGAACCTAGTAACTTTTGTGTAGACTCTATATTTGTATTAAAAAATTTAATAATTTTTTAATAAACATGGATAAATGTTATCTTTGCGAACCTACTACCAAGTCAGCCAGATGGTTTAGTGGTTAGGAATTTAGTACCTGAGTGTTTTTGTGCGCAAAGATGTGGGTTTGAACCCCAATCTTTACAATTTTTCAGCAACATGATTTATTCTTTTTTTAAAAGAAAAAGCATAAATTACGTCATATTTTTCTTTGTTTTTTGAGTTTTTCCTTTACTTGTGTTTATGCGCATATTTTCTTTTCAAAATTTTCTAGACAAGATCAACAACTATGAAAAAAAAAGAAGCAAAAAGCACCATGTCTCTCTGAAAAAAGAGACACCCATTTATGTTTTTCTCAATTTTACAAACGCAATTTCAAAATCAGATTGTTAAAGAAAAGTTAGCTCGAATTTGTTACTCTTTAAATTTATATTGACTCATTTCTTAAAGTAACGGTTATCATATATTACAAAAAGAAATGAAAATATTTTCCTTCATACCAAACACACCCTAAAAGAAGAAATAATATTTGTAATCTATGATTTTACATAATAAGAAGCAATAGATAATTTAGATATTCATTTGTTTATTGGTTTACCCATATAAAATATGAGTGGGTTGAATGTTTGATCTGTTTTCACCCAACTCATTTTTGATCCGTTCATATCCGATTCGATTCGTTCCTTTATTATCCCTATCTGAATCCATAAACCTCAAATCTTAGCTTCGCCTCTGATTATACACATAAAGAGTTTGTGTATGTAATGGGTATAAACCTAGTTTCAAATAAATTCACAATATTTTTTATTGTATTTTTATTACGAATTATATAAATTGAGATCCAGTGAGAGATACATTTAGTAAATGAGATGGATATATAAATTGATTTTAATATAATTTGTTCTATCATTCCTTATTAGCATATTTTGTATCATTTTCATACACTAAATATAATATTTGAAAAAGGGCCTAAAATGTCCTTCACCTATTGAAAATGGTGCAAAAATATCCTTCATCTACCCTTTGGCTCTATAATATCCTTCACATCCACCTTTGGGTTCCAAAATGCCCTTCATATGTACTTTTGGGCTCCAAAATGCCCTTTATTTAACATTCTCAATATTAAATAAATAAATAAAATATTTCATTAATGAAGTGGCACATTCTCATTGGTCCACATTTTATTAATGAAGTAAAATTTAAAAACACTAACCCACAATGCCTTGTTTTGAAATTCATGATCTAGTACTTTTGTTGGTTGAAATTCATGTGATGAACAACTAAAAACTTGTTATACACTCATCAAACATGCCATGGTTCTTAGAACAAAACAATGCTCACCACATGATTTTTGCAAGCTGAGATCCTGGTTATGGGAGCTTCAGTTTTAGAAATCTTTTGAAGCATACAAAAGAAATGATGCTTTACCTGGTGAACTACAATGCTAACATGCATGTAAATGAAAAAGGGGTTTGAAAATTAGTTGCAGTAGACCAGTAGATGCTTCTATCTATCTTCAGTAATTTTAGGATTCTAGATAATTTTCTTTAAAGTGGTATCAATGACACTAAATACAATAACACCCACCTACTGAAATGTGTTGTGAATGCTATTATAACAGAAGTAGTCGTGGTATTATTATTTTATATCCAAATGCATCAAAGTAATTTGTCATGACATTTGGTCATAAGGTTCAATAAATATCATTTCACCTTTCACGCATAGAATAGGACATGGTAATTTACCTCTAAAACAAAGACTAATAAACAAATTTTAGTTTGATTTCACATATTCTAAAGAAAGAAAGTAACTTATGGTGCAATCCTTAGAAAGAATACCAGACACATATATTCATTCATAAAAGAGAGATGCACACTTTGACATAATTTCACAACAAAAATTACTAAAACATTAATAGATTAGTATTGATCGTCGGGTATAGATGAGGTAAGTGTTGTGAGTTAGAATTTTTTAAATTTTTTTAAAATAATAAAAAGGGGATCAATGCAAATGTGTCACTTCATTAATGAAATATTTTTTATTTATTTAATATTGAAAATGTTAAATAAAGGACATTTTGAAGGTCAAAAGTAGATGTGAAAGGGCAATATAGAGCCAAAGGGTGGATGAAGGCCAGTTTTGCACCATTTCCAACAGGTGAAAGACATTTTAGGCCCTTTTCCATTTGAGATTTTATATTATTATCATAAAGAAAAATCAAGAAACCCAGTGACAAGATGAAAGTAAAAGTAAATTAATTAAGGAAGAGAGTGTATTAATGAAAAGAAATTTTCAATCTATAAAGAAAATCGAGCTTTAGGCTTATGTGAAGAAACTTCATCATCAAAATCGAAATCGCAACTTCCTCAACCAAAATATTTTTTTCTCTTGTTGTTCCTCTTTTTATAAGAAATAGCAGATTTCTTCGACAAACTATCACTTTGGATGTTCAAAATAGGTTGCTTCAACGGTGATGATTGTTCGCATCAACAATTATATTCGAAATCAACTCACTTTGATTGTTTAATATACAGTCAATCTCAAATTTTTTATTTCTATTATTCTTGATTGGAGAAGGGATGAAGCATCCCAAATTGAACCACAATTTGAAGAACTTAAATTTCACATAAAATACTCAAATTGCTATTTCATATCAATTTGAAGGACTTCAATATCAAACTAGAATAGCAAAATTTTATGAAAATTTTTTATTAAAATTTTTGATTGAAACTAGTATATGTTTGTTGATATATTGCAGGAATAAGAATTAAAAAAAAACGTTGAAGAAGAAGAAGCATTTTAAAAAGAAAAAAAATAGTTCAAGAGATATTTGGGGTGTGATTGATATCTGTTATTAACTGTAATCTATTTTAAAGGAAGATTTATTTGATTTTACTGTATAAAATCTATTATTTCCTTGTTTGATAGATGTTTATTTGAATTTTTTATAAAAATGAAAAATTTATTTTTATCTTATATTTTTTTTTTTAGAAATCTTGCTATAAGTTGCAAACTAAAATTTTTTACTATAACTTGCATTAAACAATCTAATGTTGTATATTTAGATTTTTCTTGAAAAAATTTCATAAGTAGCAAACTTATGATCATAATTAGGAGCTACATAGCAACTATTTCATAATTACCTGAAATAGCAATTTGTATTTTGTATTTTATAAAAACTTGTTTCTACTAAAATACATATACAAACGGATTTAATGTCCTTATTTTCCTCAAATCAGTTGAGTTAAATTAGGAATAATTATTCATATATTTAAAGATGGAGATTTCTTTTCCTTAAATGACTCTCACTAACCATAATTGTCGTTATTTTTTAATAACTCAGATCAAAATTCAATAAAGACGTTCTATAGTGTAGTTTTCATCAACTGGAAATTCTTATCTTCATGAACTTCGAAAATTCAAAATAAATCATCATTGGTGTTATAGGTATTGAATCAAAAAATTATTTTCTTATATGAATTTCAGCAACTTAAAAGATCTAATGTTGTTTGTTATCATTTTTATGTCTTTAATCGTTTTTTTATCAATTTTTTCAGCAAATAGTTTTTTGAATATTTCGTATATGAATTTTAAAAAATAAAGGTGATTGTACTATTTCATCAAATTAGATGAAAATCGAATCGATCGAGTTATTATTTGATCAAATTCGATTTTATTATGTTAAATAGTAACTTATAAGTTTTTTTCGGATTTCATCGAATTGTATAGTCGATTAGTGTTTTTGTATATTCGAAATAGTGAAATTGTAATCTTTTGATTTTTTTTGTATATATTGTTTGCGTTTGTATATGTTGATTATGTTTGTATATTTATAGCTTTGTTTGTATATCCTAATGTGTAAATTTATATTATCATTCATTTATTGTAATTTATTTGTATATTTTCTATGAATTTGTGTATTTTAGAAATAAATTATATATTATATTAGTATTTGTATAATTAGAATTGTGTTATATATTTTAATTGCAGTTTTGACTTAATGCTTATATTTGTAATCAAAATTATTGTATTTGTAATTTGTAAATTTTTATAACATTTTTATGTGAAAGGATTGGCAATGGGAATCATCCATGTTCTTGTGAAGTACTCTGGGAGATGGACATACGAACAAACATTATAAAGAATGCATCACTAACGCTATGTTATTGAGCACAAATGTATCATACAATCAACTATACAATCTTCTGACATCTCATATTAATGTGGATTTGAGTAGCAAAAGTATTTAAATTGAATATCAAATAACCAGTAGAGCAGGGCAAACACGTATGCATAATGACATGGGTTTAAAGGTGTATTCATATCTTTGTTTGAAAAATACACGTGCAGTTGCCTATATGTATTAACAAAGGCAATGACCAGTATAATTTTATATGTATTTTTTGTATGTATTTGATAAATATGTAGTTAATACACGTGGTTACCTATATGTATTTGCTAAAAATGTGATAAATTCTTAAATAACAATTCAGTTGAATGTATGTATTTACAAACTTTGTTGAAAAACACATATACAGATGGCTTTATATATTTCTACCTTTGCTTGAAAGATACATATATAGATGCCTATTTGTATTAGTAATTACAATTAACTACTTAATCTTATTTGTATTCTCTAAATATGCGATTAATACATGTGGTTACCTATATGTATTTGCTAAATACCTATACAATTCTCTATATGTATTTGCAACTTCTGCTTGAAATAGTACTGAAAAATTGAAGAGTACACATAGTATAAAATAATTAAAAACAAGATAAATATGCAACATAAAACTAAAATCAAAATCTTCCATTCAATTCAATATAACATGAATCATCAAAATACAATAATACAACATAATTGTCAAATACTACCCCACTACATCACTGTCAACATAGAGATGAATTTTATCAAATTTAAAATATCAAAAAATCATCGACGTTTCTTGTAGCAAATAAAATTTTCCTCTTGCTTTCAACTTTTTGTTTAAACTTTTAGCTAAATCCTCAAATGATACATATAGGATATAAATCTCTATGCATATGCTGCAAATGTATATATATACAAATGAGTACATATCTTTGCACATAATCAATGCAAATCTCTACAAAAATACTATATTACACTGTAAAATAAAAGAAAAAAATACTCTCAATATGGTACAAAAATACATATACATCTGCATATGTATTTACATAATACTTCATTGATCCATATGTATAAATATACATATAGGACATAAATCTCTATACATATGCCCCAAAAGTATATATATACAAATGCCTACAATCTATGCACAAATGAGTAGAAATTTCAACATATCTCTCCACATACTCCAAATGTATATATATACAATCAGATTTATATATATATATACAAATGAGTACATATTGACTATTAAATACATACACAAAATGTTTGTTCCTCTTTGTCTTATTCGGAATCATATTTAGAAGAGTTTTCAACATGATGAGTTGGACTTTTACTTGATTCTTCAATTTCTTTTGCTTTTTTTTGAGATCTTTGTAATTTTGGGGATTTTGAAGATGATGGCTTTTTCAATCATTTTATTTCATAATATCGGCCATCTTCTCATAATCGTTATGATGCTCGGACCTAACTTCTTTAATATTCACTAATTTCTTTGAAAGAATAAAAATAATATTAAAAATTTCATCTTGATTTAATCCAAGCCTGAATGATGGTGGATTATCGAAAACAAAATTGATAGGTGGTATACCCCTATTTGATGTGTGTTCTAACATTAGAGCAGACCTCGACAATTATACAAACGAAAAATGCGAAATTGATAATGAAAATAATGTACAAAAGATAATATAATATATATATATATATATATATATATATATATATTTACAAAAGAGATAACATGCAATAACTGAAATTTTATAGTTACCTGATTTTATGAAACACAATCTTTATCAAAGAGGGGAGAGAAACATGAGAAAAGGTAAGGAGTAGAAAAAGAAATCTAAAGGTGTGAGAAATTTGGAAAAAAATAAAAGGTAAAGTTAAAAAAAAGGAAAGAGATAAAATTGAATTGAAAGAAGTGTGAAAGATGGCAATTTACCCCCAATACGCGAAAAATGAGTGGCCCCACTAAAAATATGTTATTTTTTCTACAAAATATAATTTTGTAAAAGTATTGCTATTTTTCTTAATTAAAGTCATAAGCTTGTCATTTCATATAACTTTTTTTTTTCTTAGCACTACCCAGTTAGCCCCTGCCTCTGTCCAGAAGAGCGCCTAAAGCCCAATACTCTCATCTCTATCTTGTATTTGATCGAAGGCAAAATTAGGCCTAGAAGCCCAATACTCTTATCTCTATCTTGTAGTTGTTCTTGTTTTGATTTGTGTAATTACAAGAAGTGACAACCTTAAGATCATAATTATGATAAATAACAAAACTTTCACAAAATTATGTTTTATAATAAAACTAACATTTTTTTTGAGTGACAGTTACCAAGGAGTAACTTCTCCTATTCACTCTAATACTTTATTTTATTACTTTACCTTTTATTTTTTTTCTCAAATAACTCCTATTTTTCAGATTTTTATTTCATTTTTTCAGATTTTTCTCACCTTGTAGATAATGTTTCTGCTCCACTAATTAAGGTAACTATTAATTTATAATTATTGCATGTTATCTCTTCGACAAATTCTTTATATTTGTATTTTTATATTTTTTTTATCATTGTTACTGTGATTTTTTTTTTTAGATTGTTTTGTTGTATGATTGTGGAGTTATGCTCTATTGGCAAAACACACACCATATAGAAGATTAAATAGGGGTATATCACCCATTAATTTAGTTTATGATAATTCACCATCATTTAGTATTGGATTAATTCAAGATAAAGTTGTTAAAGTGATTTCTACTCTTATAATGTAGAAGAAATCAATGAGCGTTGAAGAGGTGAGATCGAAGTATCGTAATGATCCAGTGAAGATGACCGAAATTATGAAACAAAAAGGATTAAAAAAACATTCATCTCCAAAAATCCTAAAAATACAAAAAAACTGAGAAAAAAAAAATCAGAGAATCAAGCAAAATTTCAAGTCCTGATGTTGAAATTTTTTAGTATCTATTTTATGAGTAATTTCTATTTTATGATTAGTTATCATTTTTTAATCCCTAACGATTTAATTTTTTATTTAACCGATAAGAAAATACTCATAAAATAGAAAAAGTAGTAACTAACATGAAAACAAATTGAATCTTAGTTGCAACAAAAATCCTACTTATATATATATATAAATAAAATAATAATTTAATATATCTTATAGGGTTATCGGTTTACCCAATAACTTAATAAAAAAATCAAAGTCGAATCAATAACCCAATAATTTTTTTTACAAAATCATTAAAAAATCGTTAACTCAATAATGATAAATCAATAACATTTTTATCGGTTCGATTTTTGTACACCCCTAACTTAAATTACAATTTCTTAATCCATTAATTATAATAAGAAACGTATTTGTGCATGTGAGTCTCCTTAAAATTCTAATCGAAACACTAATCGAAACTACTATGAAACATTAACCGGAAAAAAATAATTTCATATTGTGAAACACTAATCAGAAAAAAATAATTTCATATTTTTAACACACAAAAAAAATATAATTTTTTAAATAATAGCTTACTTGATCGACGAAAATTATACCTTTCACAATTTTGGAGTAGAGGAAAATTGAAAAATATAAATTTTTTTTAGAGAGAAATCGGATAATTAAGGGTAGAAATGAGTTATTTTTTAATATAGGATAAATATAAGGGAAGTGAATGGTATTATCCATGTGGACAGCCACATCAGTGTTTTTATTCACGTGTCCGCACGTGTATTACTTGCAGTGGACCGAAAAGAGTGGCGCGATATACTAAAAGAACAAGTTCGGGACGGAGGGGGGGGGGGGGGGTACTTAGGACTAGTAAAAGTTCAGGTGTACCATGAATAAAACGTGACACGTTCAGGGGGATAATTGATACTTCTCTCTTCTATATATGTATATTTTCGAAGCATGTGCATGTATTATATGTATTTTTGATTACCTATATGTATATGTATATAGTTATCCTTTTTGTACTAGAGCTTTATGTTATATATGTATATATACACATGATGGTCAGATATATATTCTATAAATATATATGCAGACATATATGTATTTTTGTATTATAAATAAATATGCACATCTGTGTGTTTATGTATTTTCTATATTTTTAGAATATATATATATACCTCTTATGGAAAAGCAAAAATCTTAATCATTAAAGGAATAATCAGTTATGTAATTTTTATAAAAATCTTAACTAATATAGATTTATTAGTTATGTAATTTAAGCAAAAATTCTTTAATAAGAGTCATTTATAGAAAAGGAATCCTCAACTTTAATGCATGGAGTAATTTAAGCATTATTCCTTATTTAACTCAACTGATTTGAGAAAAAGGGGAACAGAAAATTTCCTTTATATATGTATTTCAGTAGTAAATTTTGCCTAAAATACAAAATACAACTTACTATTTTGTGCAATTATCAAACATTTGTTATGAAACTCCTAATTATGAACTTAAGTTTGCTAATTATGAAATTTTTCCTAATTTAATTGACTAACTTGTACTTTTGTTTTCTTAACATAGACAAGAAGTGAAAAATAATAATTTAAATTAACAATTATAATTTCACGTTAATTGTGTCTTTTGATTAAGTCTTTAAAGTTCTTATTTCATAATTGCATAATTTTCAAAGAAAAAATTATTAATTTGCGTTGAATAATTTAATGTTGTATATTTATATACTTTTTTTTTCTTCACACTACCCAATTAGCCCCTGCCTCTGTTCAGAAGAGTTGGGGCCAAAGCCTAAGCTGAAGGAAGACAAAATTGGGCCTAGAAGCCCAATACTCTCATCTCTATCTTGTATTTGTTTATGTTTTGGTTTGTGTAGTTTAATTGACTAACTTATACTTTTGTTTTCTTTTCTTAACATAGACTAGAAGTGATTCAAATTAACAATTATAATTTCACATTAATTATGTTTTTTTAGTGAGTTAGTTCTTGTTTCATAATTGCATAATTTCAAAGGAAAAAATTATTTATGAGGAAACAAACTTGGCAGAAGAATTAATAAATATTAATGAACAAAAGTAAATCTACATTATACTCCTTCCATTTCTTTTTAATTGTTTCCTTTTCTTTTTAAGAGTCAAACGGTATAAATTTTGATCAATATTTTAAAATGTATTTCTTAAATCAAATTGAAAAAAGGAAAATTGCAATTCATAGTACTTTTCATATAGTTTTTGAAAAATTAAATTAATTTAATCTAATTTAATTTGAAACTTAATTAATTTGACTCACGAAAAATGAGGAAAATAATTGAAAAGGAATGGAAGGAGTATAAGTAATTATATGATAACTCATCAAAGATAATAATCTCGAAAAAATATCTTCATATTTTTATGAATTTTCTAGTCTAAGAATACGCGCCTTGTGCGTGTACCTCACTTCAATGAGTTCACTTCGATATTATTACAAAAAATGTCTCGACTAATAAATAAATTTATGATTTTATTAAATATGAAAACACTTAAATAGTAAACTAACATATTCATCAAATATCATATAAAAGCATTAAACATAACTTTAACTAAATTAAATTTTTTTACCAAGGCTATAGAATGACTTCCGAAACAAGAGGAGAAGAAATTGAAAATCAAAACGTCAAGATACTATATATTAGAACTATATGACAGTAGATATAACTAATACTTTACGTGGAATGTAGAATATATACTAATAGAGAATCACAAAGTTTAACGATTCATATCTAACTCAAGTTTTTGAAATGTTACAATTTTATAATAAAAGAACGAATAATGTATTTTTTGAATATTATCGATTGAAATATTTTTCATTTTTATCTTCTTGACTTAAGATGTTTTATTAATTCATATTCTAAATTAGATATGATCGTAATTAAATTATCTAGTGCTCTAAGATCCTCGTTAGTACTATGTAATCTTTTGTATTCTTGGTATAAATTATATAGTTGAGTTTCGATTTCTTTTAATGATTTATTCTTTTCGTACGATGTATCCATTAATTTATGTAATTGTTAAATGCTTTGTAGTAATATTCATTAACTGTTTTTCTTCGTTCTTGTATTTTTTATTTTCATATATTTTATTAATATATTCAATTTTACTGATATTCATATTTTGGGGGGCGATTAAATGGTAGTTGATTAAATGCTTTGCTATAATATTCTTTAGCTTTTTCGCTTAGTTTTTGTAAGTCTTCTATATTATTTTTAAGATATTCTAAATTTTCTATATATTTTGTTTTAAAATATTCAATTAAATTCGTTTTTATAAGGTTTTCTGTTAATCTTATTTCTTCCATTTCTTGTTCCCAGTATTTTAGATATTCGTAGTTTATCATTTTATTCTTCTAAAGTAAATGTATAATAATCTATTCTACTTGTACTATATTTAATATCTTGTTTGAGGTTATTAATACTACTAACTATTTTTTCTTGTTCTCTTCTTAATGAATTTTTTAAACTATCTAAACTTTTATCGTTGCTTTTTTCTAAATTTTTCAAGGTTTCGTCTATCCATTTTAATTTTTCTATTAGATTTTCCATTATTTCTCTAATTTGTTTTCTATAATCAATTTCTTTATGTAGGTCTTCTTGGTTTTCTCTAATTTTCTTAATATATTCTGATTTTTTTAGTCTGTATAATATCCATCTGAATCTAAATAGTATTGATGTTCATAATATATGCGTAAGTTTTCTATACTGTTTAATAATTCTTCCTCTTCATAATCTTGTAATTTTTCCCATATTATTTTATTTATGTCTATGATTTCTATATCTCTAAGTATATATAAAACAAGTATTTTAATATCATCTGTCATTTAAGCTTGATTAAACGCTTTTTCATAATATTTTTCAGTTGTTTGTTTTAGTCTAAGTAGTTCTTGTATATTTTCATTAAGAAATTCTATATATTTTATATCTTTAGCTTCCATGTATTTGTCTAAATTTACTTTCATCTGTTTTTCTACTAACTGTATGTTTCTCATATTTTTTTCCCCAAAATTCTAGATATATGTAATTTATCATGGTAAGTATTTGTAAGAGTAGTTAGGTAGGCATGGTATGTAATTTATTCTAGTCATATAATATTTACCAAATGCTTTTTCTAATATGATTTTTCTTATATCTACTACTTTTATATCCTTAAGTGCATACAAAATAAGTATTTTAAATTTATCTACCATTTTGTCAGATAAATAATTATTCATTTTTCATAAAATTGCTATTTTCAAAATATTCCCTTCAATCATACACATAACAAAATATGATCATATTAGATTACTATATACTAGATCATTCTTAAATAACATGTTTGTCGGTCACTATTAGCATGGTAATCCAGATACTTTTCCCTTAAACAGCGCCTCAACTCTGGCTACTCCTCACCACGGCTTCTTGCCTTATTGGTTTCACCTTTCGGATGACATAGTTCTTAGAGATTTTTCTCCGTTTCCACTTTGCTAATAAACTTCTTAACATGCTATTCTTCGAATAATTCTACTATAAAGTAACTAACATGAACTTATCTTATTATATCATGATTGTTAGGAATTATGAATTTAGCTATTCATAATACTGGATAAATATACCTGTTCTGGTAAGTTTGATAATCCTAAGTTTTGTTCCTCCATATATTTTTCCATTGAAATATACCTGTTTTTAAATGAATAAGCAAAATATTTGTTGTGGACAAGAGAGAGAGTTTTTGCTTCAACACATGAAGGCTTTCCTTTGCACTGCCTTCGGTTCTTCTATTTATAACTGAAATTTACATATGATGTTTCCTAAAAAATGACTTGAAAAATCAAACCCTATACTAGTCTAGGCTAGACTAATTAATACTTACAAAAAAGTCTTCATCTTTTTAAAAGAAGACTTTGACATAAAGCACTAAATAACAAAAAAACTTTAAATGCCTAAGACTTTACATCAAAATCTTTTACGTAAAGTAAATTTATTCACATGTCTTTTGACTTTATCTCTTTCTTCCGTATCTGCTTTGGTTATCTTCTTTATTTTTTGTCAGTGTAGCATCACATCTGGAATCAAGTTGTGTTTGCCACTTCATCTGCTGCATATGTGGTCTTTGTATTTTTGGCCAACTTTTTCACAAAATTGATCCATAGCTTCTTCTGAAATAATTCCTTTACTGATAGATCTCGTTAATGGTTGTTTTTCTGGTCTGAGGAGTGTTAATCCCCATTTTCTAAGTTCTTCCATGTCATGGTCTCTAACTTCTTTGCAAGTTGAATAAATCAATGCTTGATTCCTCGAATTATATATCCAAACTGGCTTTTTATTTGAATAATTATTAAGTAACTCTGATAATATATTGCTTATTCCAATAACTCTTTTGTTACGGTAAAATGCTGGTATCTGCGTTTTTGGTATCTCGGTCTGTTCACATATTTCTTTCGGAATAATATAATCTTTGGTCATACCCATTTTGACCACATTAATAGTCTGTTTAATTTCGTCAAATAATATTTCTGCTGGTGAGGAATAAAATCGAACATAGAATAATTGTCCGTTGGTAATTCTCTTGTAAGTCATAAATTCTTTGTGAATTTCTGGAATTCCTACTAACTCTTCTCCATTGGTTGTGTAAACCGTAGATAATAATCCATAATAGTAACATGATTTAATAAAATTTGGGCTTGTTCCTGGTAAGGCAATAAGTTTATTGTAATTTTGGCATTTTTGGGTAATATATCCTTTTTGTTGTACGGCTAGCTCTTCACTTTGAATAGGTTTGGTATTTAATAAGTTTTGTAAAGTGTGTATGTTGTCAATGTATTTACGAGAAGAATAATTGTATGTCTGTTTTTCTTGGTTAAGTGGTTAAGAATAGGTATGTATCTGGGGAGGTGCAAATGCTTCAAAATTTTGTATATTTGGTGTATATGGTTTTGAAAATATTTGGTTGAGGTTATAATTCTTTTTCTTTGGTATTTCCGGTCTATTTTGAGTGACTATATTTTTCCCTTTAGATGTTCCTACACCTGTAATTGAAGTTTCGGCAGTAATTTGAGTTTTAAGGTGTTTCTCATTGTCACCTTCTAGGTCTAGTTTTTTAATGTGCTCTTCCTGCAAAGTATCTTATTTTTTATAGTGCTCGACTTGCACTTTTACATTTGTAACTTCAGTAGTTAGTGTAATAACTCGTTCTTGTAATAACTCCATTTGTTTAAATATTTGGAGCAATAAATCAGTCTGGGTATCTTTGGCATCAGCCTCTTCCATTGGTAAATCAGTTTGAGTAGCTTTGTCTTGATAAGTAATCTGCAATGATATTTTTGTTAGTATTGATTACTTCAATTGTAAATGTAAAATTCAATATATTTAATACTAGTCTCCGAATTTCCTTTGTCGTAACTGAATTTTATATTTTTCTTGTTAGCCACCATCGTACCTGTGTATTATCTGTTCTAACAATAAACTTGTTATACACGATATATGGTTCAAATGCTATTAGACATTTATATAAAGAACATAATTCTTTTTTATTTATTTCCCATTTTATTTCTGTCTCGTTAAACGTTCCTGAATAATATCTACAATGATGTTCTAATTTTTCTTCTTCATACCTATATTTGAGTACTCCTCGATAACTATATTCACTTGCATCAGCTTCTACTATATATGTAAATTTTTTATTTTCATCTGGAAATTATAATTTTGGTAACTCTTTATAAAGTAATTTTATTTTCTGTACCTGTCTTTTGTCTTCTTCATTATATCTATATTCTACATTCTTTTTTAATTTTTTCTGTAATGGTTTTAAGTTTTCTGCTAATTTTGGAATATATTCTCTTACTTGGTTTACTAATCCTAAAAATGATTGTAATTTCTTTTTTGTATCTAATTCTTATTCTGAATTTATTATTTTTTGGACTATGTGTTGTTGCATTTTGACTCCACTTTTATCTATTTGTATTCCTAAAAATTCTATCTGATTTTTCATAATTTCTGCTTTCTTCTCACTTAAGCTTATTCCTGATTTTTCTATTATATCTGTAAATTGTTCTAATAATTTTAAATGTTCTTCTTTAGTTTTTGTATATAATAGTATATCATCTATGTATACTACACAATTAGGTAATTGTTTAAAATAATCATCCATAAAATGTTGATATCTACCTGGTGCATTTTTATATCCAAATGGTAGTACATTCCATTCATAAAATCCTTGTGGTACCGTAAATGCGGTTAATTCCTTAGATTCCTCTTCTAACTTTAAATGGTAAAATCCTGATTTACAATCAAATTTACTAAAATAATTATATCCTTGTATTTGCCTTATTTTTAATATCTTGTTTGGTATTGGGTAATTATAAGTCATTGTTTTTGCATTTAAATTTCTGTAATCAATAATCATCCTACTTTTTCCTCTTTTTTGTTCACTATGTTTATTTACTATAAATGCTGGGCTATTATGTTTACTATTACTTTTTTGTATATATTGTTTTTCTAATAATTCTTCTATATGCATTTTAAATTCTTTTAAATCATCAAAATTATATTTTAATGGTTTCTGGGTTATTATGCTACTTTTATCTATTAATTCAATTTTTATAGTGGTTTTATGTTTTTCCCATCCTTTTAATGGATCTTCACTATATAATTGTTCTAATTTTTTCTTAATTATTTCTATCTTATTTATTGAAAATATAGTTATTTCCTTTTTATTTATTGAAAATACGACCAGTTCTATTGTATCTTCAGTATTTTTTATATTTTCTAATTTTTGTGTAATTTTTTCACTTCCTTTTATCCAATCAGTTTTCTTTCTTATTTTATTAATAACTCTTTTTGCTCTTACTTTCTTTTTACATGGTGTTGTAAACCACCAATCTGTTCTAGTTATTATATGTGGGTATAATTTATCTAAAAACGACATTCCTAAAAGTATATCTTTTGATGTTAGCTCATAATTATAGATTTCTTCTATTGTTAATATTTTATCCCATACTTGTGTTTTTACATTCTTAGCTTTATAAGTAATTAAGCTTCCTTCGTTATTAAATCCTTTAACTATTATTGGTGTTTTTAATTTATCTCATTTACTTTCTGGTAAACAATTATATCTACATAAATTAACTTCTGCTCCTGTATCTATCATAGGCGTATAATATCTACTGTAATATCCTTCTACTACTATCTTCATTAATACATATATTTTCATATCATGTTAAAGCTCTTCTTAGGAATAATCTTTCTCTATTATATGTTATAGATAATTGTGTATGTTCTATATTGCATGGTTTTACTTGTTCTAGCCATTTAATTCCTAATATTATGTCTGTTTTTTGCATTTCTTCCTTTATTTCAAATTCTATTTTCATTTTTCTAACTCCTATTATTATTTCTTTTTCTGCTATATTTTTAGTGTTTATTAAGCTTCTTGGTAGATCTGGGCATATATTATTATCGAATTTTATTTCCTCATTTTTTACTAGATATTTTGCTATATAATTTTCTTCTTGTCCTGTATTTAAGAGTATTAAATATTCATTTTCATTTATTGTTCCTGTTATGTAATATTGATTTAAATTAACTATTGAACTTGTTTCATAACTTATTTTTTTTGATGAACTTGATGATTCTGGTTTTTCATAAGCTATTCTTTTTGTTGTACTTATTCTATCATTTATTATTTCTAAATCTTCTTCTATGTCTATATTTTTGTAACTATAATCATTATTATCAATTGTTTTTACGAATTGTTCAAAAGGACTTTCTATTTGTATTTTATTAATTTTATTTTTTCCTGTTATTTTGTGTTTTGTAGTTAATACATATAGATTTTTACATCTTGTTGTAAATATTTTACTTCCTGGGGTTAGTTCTATTCCTGATATTTTCCAATATAATACCAATGATTTATCTATATTTTTATCTGTTATTGCTACTGAATAATTTGCACTTATTATAAATTTAAATTTTTGGCATATTAAATTTCCTTTTATGACAATTATTATACTTTTTTTATAGGTCTTATAATCCTATCATCTGCTAAATATAGTTCTATTGGTGTATCTATTCCTTCTCTAAAACATGCTTTTATCAATATTTTTGTACCTCCAAGGTGTACATATTTTATTGGGTCTCTACTTTTTATATCGTTTATTTCTTTATTTATTATCCTTTTTGTTACTAGTGGTATACTAGCTTTACCTTTTGCATATCTGCAGTCTATTACATGTTCTTTTTGGCTTACTACATAATATTCTTCCTTTTTCCTAGTAAATATATTTTTTATTGTTGGTATTTTAAATATTTTTTCTACACTTAAGTCTAACTCTTTTCCTTTTATTTCATCAAATACATTGTTATCAAATATTATTTTTTGTTCTGTTCCTTCGTCATTTAAATATTCTTCTTTTATTATTATTTTTATATCTTCTTTAGTCATTTGGTTTATTTGTATATCTTCTTCAGTCATTTAATTCGTCTAGTTCACTATCTATTTCATTATCTTCTATTTCATTATCTGTTTCATTCTCTGAAATTTCATATATACTGTCTTCACTTTCTAATTCATAATCTATTTAATCTATCTGCATATATTCTGTATCTTCTATTTTTATTTCTGTTATTTGTTTATTTTTTGGGTTTTTAGGTAATTTACAATCTCTAATTAAATGTCCTAATTTTCCGCAATTATAACAAGTACATTCCTTTATAGATTTCTTTTTCCTATATGGTCTTTATGTTTATAATTTTTTACATAATATCTTTTTCTTGATTTCTTATACTTATATTTTGATTTTTTGTATTTCTTATATTTCTTATGTCTTTTTCTTTTCTTATAATATTTTATCTTTGCAACATGCTAAATTTCTTATTAATATTTTTTCCATTTTTATTTCTTCTCTATATTTTTCACATAGATTTCTATACTATTGTTGTAAAAATTTTGTTCTTGCTCCTAGAGTATCTACTATTTTTGCTTCATCCCAACTCTGTATTATTTTTGAACTAAATGGTTCAAGTAATTTACTAAAATATAATTTTCTTATTTCTTTACTTTCTTCTGTATTATATGCTCCTTTATAATAATATTCTTTAAATGCGCAAGTATATTCATCTATGTAGCACATATTACATATTGCTAATTTTAACATTAAATTCCTATTTGTATCTTTCTCTTTATTTTGTTCTTCTTATGTTGTTGTCATGTTACTAAATTCGTCTTTTATAGCTGTTTGATATTTTTTTAATAATTCTATAGGTGTTAATTTAGTTGTAGTAGTTGTAGTAGTTGTAGTTGTTGATGATGTTCCTTCTGTGGGTTTGTCAGTTCTTAATACTCTTTTACTATTTTTAGTTAGATTTTAAAACCATAATTTCACTGTTCCTATTAGTGTTCTTTCTATATATTCTGGTGCATCTATTACATTTATATTATTATCTAATAATTGTTTTGTCATATATCCTATCCATAATTGTATTGTTTTTTCTGTATCTATTACACAATCTAAGTCTAAAAAGTTATAATTTTTATTAACTATTTGTTTTGGTGTCCATTTGTCATATTCATTCTTTAGATTATATCTTTTAAACTTATTCATATAATATGTAGGTTTTCTTATTTCTGATGTTCTAGGTATTATATTTTCATCTTCTTTTTTATCAAGAGTGTTTATTTCCGTGTTTATATTTTCTAAATTTTCTTCATTAATTACTTCTTGTTTTCCATTGATTCCTAAATTTTTTGTATTTGTTAAGATTTCTGTATATGTTTCACTATCTTCCGAATCAAAATTATCTGTTTCTTCAACATCTATTGTATTAATTTCTAATTCCTTTGTTTCTATTTCTTTATTGTTTATTTCTAATTTTTCTTTAAATTGATTAATCTCATTTAATAATTTTTGTTCTTTATCTTTTTCTTTTTGTCTTTTTTATACAGATCTTTTAGCATTTGTAGTTCTTTTTCTAATTCAGCAATCCTACTATTTTTAGTTTCTTCTATTTTTCGTATTTCTTTTGTAGTTTGTTGTTTTATTTTTTCTATTTCCTTTTTTCTATCTATTTATTCATTTTTTTTCTATTCTCACCATAGCTGTCAATTTATCTTCTAATTTTAATTCTTCTTTTTCTAACATTAAATATAAATGTTCACCTATTTTCTTATACCTTCTAGATAAATTAGAAAATATTATTTTTATTTTTAATCCTTCGTGATTTTCATATGTTTTTTCGTCTATTATAAATTCTTCTTTGTTCATTTTTTATTTAATTGTTAATAGATCATGTTGGTATGTATATTCTAGACTATCTATTGTTGATTCTGAATTTGATATTTCTTCTTTTTGTACATTTATTGAGTTTTTACTAACTCTGACAATTATGTTATATTGTAGTCTTTCTATCCTTATTTTTAATTCTTTACGCTTTTCAGATATTATTTGCTTTAATTCTTTATATTTTTGTACGTTATTCATTTAAATAATATTTTGAGAAATATCTAAATCTAGTTTTATCAAATGAATCATTATTAATAAATTAATCAAGTAAATTCATATATATACGACTTCTGTATTTTTTAAATAACAAGACTCTGATACCAATTGTAGGGGGTGCGAATTAGGCGCGGTAACTTTACTAAGAAATAAATATTTATTGGGTAATAACAATAACTATTTATTTCTTAGTAAAGTTACCGCGCCTAATCCGCACCCCCTACAATTGGTATCAGAGCTTGTTATTTAAAAAATACGGAAGTCGTATATATAGAAGAAGAATCTAAGGAATTAACCGCATTTACGGTGCCACAAGGATTTTATGAATGGAATGTACCACCATTTGGATATAAAAATGCACCAGGTAGATATCAACATTTTATGGATAGTTATTTTAAACAATTACCTAATTGTATAGTATACATAGATGATATACTATTATATACAAAAACTAAAGAAGAACATTTAAAATCATTAGAACAATTTACAGATATAATAGAAAATCAGGAATAAGTTTAAGTGAGAAGAAAACAGAAATTATGAAAAATCAGATAGAATTTTTAGGAATACAAATAGATAAAAGTGAAGTCAAAATGCAACAACACATAGTCCAAAAAATAATAAATTCAGAAGAAGAATTAGATACAAAAAAGAAATTACAATCATTTTTAGGATTAGTAAACCAAGTAAGAGAATATATTCCAAAATTAGCAGAAAACTTAAAACCATTATAATTTTTTTTAAAAAAGGATATAGAATATAGATATAATGAAGAAGACAAAAACAGGTAAAGAAAATAAAATTACTTTGTAAAGAGTTACCAAAATTACAATTTCCAGATGAAAATAAAAAATTTATATATATAGTAGAAGCTGATGCAAGTGAATATAGTTATGGAGGAGTACTCAAATATAGGTATGAAGAAGAAAAATTAGAACATCATTGTAGATATTATTCAGGAACGTTTAACAAGACAGAAATAAAATGGGAAATAAATAGAAAAGAATTATGTTCTTTATATAAATGTCTAATAGCATTTGAACCATATATTGTGTATAACAAGTTTATTGTTAGAACAGCTAATACACAGGTACGATGGTGGCTAAGAAGAAAAATACAAAATTCAGTTACGACAAAGGAAATTCGGAGACTAGTATTAAATATACTGAATTTTACATTTACAATTGAAGTAATCAATACTAACAAAAATATCATTGCAGATTACTTATCAAGACAAAGCTACTCAAACTGATTTACCAATGGAAGAGGCTGATGCCAAAGATACCCAGACTGATTTATTGCTCCAAATGTTTAAACAAATGGAGTTATTACAAGAACGAGTTATTACACTAACTACTGAAGTTACAAATGTAAAAGTGCAAGTCGAGCACTATAAAAAATAAGATACTGTGCAGGAAGAGCAGATTAAAAAACTAGATCTAGAAGGTGACGATGAGAAACACCTTAAAACTCAAATTACTGCAGAAACTTCAATTACAGCTGCAGGAACATCTAAAGGAAAAAATATAGTCACTCAAAATAGACCTGAAATACCAAAGAAAAAGAATTATAACCTCAGCCAAATATTTTCAAAATCATAGACACCAAATATACAAAATTTAGAAGCATTTGCACCTCCCCAGATACATACCTATTCTGAATCACTTAACCAAGAAAAACAGACATACAATTATTCTTCTCGTAAATACATTGACAACATACACACTTTACAAACCTTATTAGATACCAAACTTATTCAAAGTGAAGAGCTAACCGCACAACAAAAAGGATATATTACCCAGAAATGCCAAAGTTACAATAAACTTATGGCCTTACCAGGAACAAGCCCAAATTTTATTAAATCATGTTACTATTATGGATTATTATCTACGGTTTACACAACCAATGGAGAAGAGTTAGCAGGAATTCCAGAAATTCACAAAGAATTTATGACTTACAAGAGAATTACCAACGGACAATTATTCTATGTTCGATTTTATTCCGCACCAGTAGAAATATTATTTGACGAAATTAAACAAACTATTAATGTGGTCAAAATGGGTATGACCAGAGATTATATTATTCCGGAAGAAATATGTGAACAGACCGAGATACCAAAAACACAGATACCAGCATTTTACCGTAACAAAAGAGTTATTGGAATAAGCAATATATTATCAGAGTTACTTAATAATTATTTAAATAAAAAACCAGTTTGGATACATAATTCAAGGAACCAAGCATTAATTTATTCAACTTGCAAAGAAGTTAGAGACCATGACATGGAAGAACTTAGAAAATGGGGATTAACACTCCTCAGACCAGAAGAACAACCATTAACGAGATCTATCAATAAGGGAATTATTTCAGAAGAAGCTATGGATCAATTTTGCGAAAAAGTTGGCCAAAAATACAAAGACCACATATGCAGCAGATGTAGTGGCAAACACAACTTTTTTTCAGATGTGATGCTACACTGACAAAAAATAAAGAAGATAACCAAAGCAGATACGGAAGAAAGAGATAAAGTCAAAAGACATGTGAATAAATTTACTCTACGTAAAAGATTTTGATGTAAAGTCTTAGGCATTTAAAGTTTTTTTGTTATTTAGTGTTTTATGTCAAAGTCTTCTTTTAAAAAGATGAAGACTATTTTGTAAGCATTAATTAGTCTAGCCTAGACTAGTATAGGGTTTGATTTTTCAAGTCATTTTCGAGGAAACATCATATGTAAATTTCAGTTATAAATAGAAGAACCGAAGGCAGTGCAAAGGCAAGCCTTCATGTGTTGAAGAAAAAACTCTCTCTCTTGTCCACAACAAATATTTTGCTTATTCATTTAAAAATAGGTATATTTCAATGGAAAAATCTATGGAGGAACAAAACTTAGGATTATCAAACTTACCAGAACAGGTATATTTATTCAGTATTATGAATAGCTAAATTCATAATTCCTAACAATCATGATATAATAAGATAAATTCATGTTAGTTACTTTATAGTAGAATTATTCAAGAATATCATGTTAAGAAGATTATTAGCAAAGTGGAAACGGAGAAAAATCCCTAAGAACTATGTCATCCTAAAGATGAAACCAATAAGGCAAGAAGCCGTGGTGGGGAGTAGCCAGAGTTGAGGCGCTGTTTAAGGGAAAAGTATCTGGATTACCATGCTAATAGTGACCGACGAACATGTTATTTAAGAATATCAGTAAAATTGAATATATTAATAAAATATATGAAAATAAAAAATACAAGAACGAAGAAAAACAGTTAATGAATATTACTACTAAGCATTTAACAATTACATAAATTAATGGATACATCGTACGAAAAGAATAAATCATTAAAAGAAATCGAAACTCAACTATATAATTTATACCAAGAATACAAAAGATTACATAGTACTAACGAGGATCCTAGAGCACTAGATAATTTAATTACGATCATATCTAATTTAGAATATGAATTAATAAAACATCTTAAGTCAAAAAGATAAAAATGAAAAATATTTCAATCGATAATATTCACAAAATACATTATATAAAAATAAATACTTATTACCCAATAACTATTTATTTCTTAGTAAAGTTACCGCGCCTAATCTGCACCCCCTTACAATTGATATCAGAGCCTTGTTATTTAAAAAATACGGAAGTCGTATATATATGGATTTACTTGATTAATTTATTAATTATGATTCATTTGATAAAACTAGATTTAGATAATCCTCAAAATATTATTTAAATGAATAACGTACAAAAATATAAAGAATTAAAACAAATAATATCTGAAAAGCGTAAAGAATTAAAAATAAGGATAGAAAGACTACAATATAACATAATTGTCGGAGTTAGTAAAAACTCAATAAATGCACAAAAAGAAGAAATATCAAATTTAGAATCAACAATAGATAGTCTAGAATATACATACCAACATGATCTATTAACAATTAAATAAAAAATGAACAAAGAAGAATTTATAATAGACGAAAAAACATATGAAAATCACGAAGGATTAAAAATAAAAATAGTATTTTCTAATTTAGCTAGAAGGTATAAGAAAATAGGTGAACATTTATATTTAATGTTAGAAAAAGAAGAATTAAAATTAGAAGATAAATTGACAGCTATGGTGAGAATAGAAAAAAATGAATAAATAGATAGAAAAAAGGAAATAGAAAAAATAAAACAACAAACTACAGAAGAAATACGAAAAATAGAAGAAACTAAAAATAGTAGGATTGCTGAATTAGAAAAAGAACTACAAATGCTAAAAGATTTGTATGAAAAAAGACAAAAAGAAAAAGAAGAAAAAGATAAAGAACAAAAATTATTAAATGAGATTAATCAATTTAAAGAAAAATTAGAAATAAACAATAAAGAAATAGAAACAAAGGAATTAGAAATTAATACAATAGATGTTGAAGAAACAGATAATTTTGATTCGGAAGATAGTGAAACATATACAGAAATCTTAACAAATACAAAAAATTTAGGAATCAATGGAAAACAAGAAGTAATTAATGAAGAAAATTTAGAAAATATAAACACGGAAATAAACACTCTAGGAGCAAGAACAATTTTTTTACAACAATGGTATAGAAATCTATGTGAAAAATATAGAGAAGAAATAAAAATGGAAAAAACATAAATAAGAAATTTAGCATGTTGCAAAGATAAAACAACACCTCAATTTGAATGCGAAGAAAGATATTATAAGAAAAGAAAAAGACATAAGAAATATAAGAAATACAAAAAATCAAAATATAAGTATAAGAAATCAAGAAAAAGATATTATGTAAAAAATTATAAACATAAAAGACCATATAGGAAAAAAAAATCTATAAAGGAATGCACTTGTTATAATTGCGGAAAATTAGGACATTTAGCTAGAGATTGTAAATTACCGAAAAACCCAAAAAATAAACAAATATCAGAAATAAAAATAGAAGATACAGAATATATGCAGATAGATTAAATAGATTACGAATTAGAAAGTGAAGACAATATATATGAAATTTCAGAGAATGAAACAGATAATGAAATAGAAGATAATGAAATAGATAGTGAACTAGACGAATTAAATGACTGAAGAAGATATACAAATAAACCAAATGACTAAAGAAGATATAAAAATAATAACAAAAGAAGAATATTTAAATGACGAAGGAACATATCAAAAAATAATATTTGATAACAATGTATTTGATGAAATAAAAGGAAAAGAGTTAGACTTAAGTGTAGAAAAAATATTTAAAATACCAACAATAAAAAATATATTTACTAGGAAAAAGGAAGAATATTATGTAGTAAGCCAAAAAGAACATGTAATAGACTGCAGATATGCAAAAGGTAAAGCTAGTATACCACTAGTAACAAAAAGGATAATAAATAAAGAAATAAACGATATAAAAAGTAGAGACCCAATAAAATATGTACACCTTGGAGGTACAAAAATATTGATAAAAACATGTTTTAGAGAAGGAATAGATACACCAATAGAACTATATTTAGCAGATGATAGGATTATAAGACCTATAGAAAAAAGTATAATAACTGTCATAAAAGGAAATTTAATATATCAAAAATTTAAATTTATAATAAGTGTAAATTATTCAGTAGCAATAATAGATAAAAATATAGATAAATCATTGGTATTATATTGGAAAATATCAGGAATAGAACTAGCCCCAGGAAGTAAAATATTTACAGCAAGATGTAAAAATCTATATGTATTAACTACAAAACACAAAATAACAGGAAAAAATAGAATTAATAAAATACAAATAGAAAGTCCTTTTGAACAATTCGTAAAAACAATTGATAATAATGATTATAGTTACAAAAATATAGACATAGAAGAAGATTTAGAAATAATAAATGATAGAATAAGTACAACAAAAAGAATAGCTTATGAAAAACCAGAATCATCAAGTTCATAAAAAAGAACAAGTTATGAAACAAGTTCAATAGTTAATTTAAATCAATAATACATAACAGGAACAATAAATGAAAAGGAATATTTAATACTCTTAAATACAGGAAGCTAATTTATGTAGATATAATTGTTTACCAGAAAGTAAATGAGATAAATTAAAAACACCAATAATAGTTAAAGGATTTAATAACGAAGGAAGCTTAATTACTTATAAAGCTAAGAATGTAAAAACACAAGTATGGGATAAAATATTAACAATAGAAGAAATCTATAATTATGAGCTAACATCAAAAGATATACTTTTAGGAATGCCGTTTTTAGACAAATTATACCCACATATAATAACTAGAACAGATTGGTGGTTTACAACACCATGTAAACAGAAAGTAAGAGCAAAAAGAGTTATTAATAAAATAAGAAAGAAAACTGATTGGATAAAAGGAAGTGAAAAAATTACACAAAAATTGGAAAATATAAAAAATACTGAAGATACAATAGAACTGGTCGTATTTTCAATAAATAAAAAGGAAATAACTATATTTTCAATAAATAAGATAGAAATAATTAAGAAAAAATTAGAATACTTATATAGTGAAGATCCATTAAAAGGATGGAAAAAACATAAAACCACTATAAAAATTGAATTAATAGATAAAAATAGCATAATGACCCAGGTACATTTAGCTAGAGATTGTAAATTACCTAAAAACCCCAAAAATAAACAAATATCAAAAATAAAAATAAAAAATACAGAATATATGCAGATAGATTATATAGATTACGAATTAGAAAGTGAAGACAGTATATATGAAATTTCAGAGAATGAAACAGATAATGAAATAGAAGATAATGAAATAGATAGTGAACTAGACGAATTAAATGACTGAAGAAGATATACAAATAAACCAAATGACTGAAGAAGATATAAAAATAATAACAAAAGAAGAATATTTAAATGACGAAAGAACAAATCAAAAAATAGTATTTGATAACAATGTATTTGATGAAATAAAAGGAAAAGAGTTAGACTTAAGTGTAGAAAAAATATTTAAAATACCCACACCTATAGAATTATTAAAAAAATATCAAACAACTATAAATGACGAATTTAGTAGCATTACAACAACAGAAGAAGAACAAAATGAAGAGAAAGATACAAATAGGAATTTAATGTTAAAATTAGCAATATGTACAATGTGCTATATAGATGAATATACTTGTGCATTTAAAGAATATTATTATAAAGGAGCATATAATACAGAAGAAAGTAAGGAAATAAGAAAATTATATTTTAGTAAATTACCTGAACCATTTAGTTCAAAAATAATAAAGAGTTGGGATGAAGCAAAAGTAGTAGATACTCTAGGAGCAAGAACAAAATTTTTACAACAATGGTATAGAAATCTATGTGAGACCCAATAAAATATGTACACCTTGGAGGTACAGAGATATTGATAAAAGCATGTTTTAGAGAAAGAATTTTGTTACTAGTGGTATACTAGCTTTACCCTTTGCATATCTGCAGGACTATTATGTTTACTATTACTTTTTTATATATATTATTTTTCTAATAATTCTTCAATATGCATTTTAAATTAATTGGTCCTCCTTGATATGAAGGGTTTTTCTTCTTTGAAGTCGATAATTCTGTGGACGAAAATTTTCATCTCATACTAATTCTGAAAATAAGAAAAGAAGACGTAAAGTAAGTGTGAATTGGTTTTAAATAATACAATATCACAAATATCTCAAAAGGCTCATCAAAACAAAATATTTAACCCCCCCCCCCCAAAAAAAATCATCGTCACTGATAAATAAGAAAGAGAATAAGCAACTAAATATCAAAATAAAAAAAGCCAATTAAAATCATGAACAAATTATAGGTTGAATTTGACATCCCACGAGCAATCAATTTTCTCAAATATGACACTGTAGCATATTCAAATAGGTTATACACCATCAAATTCTAAAATCTAATCACAATTAAAGAATCAAGCGTAGAAAATACATGTAACAAAAAATTTTAAAAACTATAAAGTGGCATTGTTTACTAACCAGACATACTTTTATTCCCCCCACTTTTCTTTGCTATTCAAAAGACTCCTAAAAGTATTCTTACTTTATAAAACCAAAACCTTTTTTTATCAATTGTTTTTCTAATCTAAATATGATTTTTTAAAAAACTTTTTCTTCAACAAATTATTTTTCAATATTAGAATAACATGAATTCTAAATAAACAAAATTTATACAAATAGAAGTTTTAGGTGGTTGTTATAAATATATTACCATATATAGTGAATGTCTACTTTAGCATACATAGTGAATGTCTACTTTACTATATATGAATATCTATTTATGAAAAAGTTAGAAACCCCAAGGTTAGTATTCCCCTATAAATAAAGGAGTTTTACCTTCATTGTAATTCACTCCTCAAGAACCCATCAAGAGAATCCACATGAGAAATAAAGAAGTCTCCTATCTTCTCTCTCTATTCTTCTTGTATTTACTTTATATTTCATAACACGTTATCAGCACGAGACTCTACCGTCTCAAATTTGAAGGCTAAGACTAAGGTATTATTTTTTCTATTTCTTCTATTTCTTTCCTTTTTCATATGGCTAACAATCTTATGAAGTGTGAGTTCGTTGCCCTTCAAAGTTCGGGCAAGAACTATATTTCATGGGTGTTGGATGCTGAAATCCACTTAGATGCTATGGGTCTTGGCGACGCCATAAAGAAAGAAAATACAACATCTAATCAAAATCGTGCTAAGGCTATGATTTTTCTGCGTCATCATCTTGACGAAATTCTGAAAATTGAATACCTTACTATTAAGGATCCACTTGTTTTGTGGAATAGCCTAAAAAAGATCTGACCACTTGAATATGGCCATCCACCCAAAAGCATGATATGAATGCATACACTATGAAAATAAGATGTTGGGTTCAAACCTCATAGATTTATAGCCTAAGACGCTTTTACATGGATAAGACATTGAGTTTGAATCTCAATGCATCACATTGATGATATTATGATGACTATGGCAAAATAATGGGTTTAATAAAAAGTCATGAGACATGTCCCATTGAATATGTTTCATTCTCTAAAGTAGATGTGATAGCAGTACATAATATGTCTGAAAGAATACAAGTGATTGAATGTACGAATAAAAGCGTGAAGGGATAATACGACGATAATCATCAAAAGTGATAATATTTTTACATGCTTATTATGACTATAAGATATGTTAGAGCAAAATTCTCTACATTATGCACACCTCGATTTGCTCCTGAAGTAGCAATATCATAAAAGAGGTTATAAACTATCAATTTGATAGGCTTAAGGCACGATTATATTTCATTTATGGGAATGAAAATTTTAATTGTTATAAGCATAGATCCATTCTCTAAGGTGAATGTGATGATATTTAGTAAAACTTATCAATACAAACATGCACTTGATTGTGATGGTACCACAATTCGCCTTCGAAAGAGGTAGAATAATTGATAGGAGTTATTCTGAAATCTACTTTTCAAGTAGTAAATCTGAAATCTATTCATATCATAGTAAATCTGAAATTTACTAAAGAAAAAAGTACATGTCATGGTAAACTCGAAGTTTACTAGTATAAAAATTCATAAGTTGGCATGAACGATTGCGACATCCCAAAGATGTGCATATCAAGTAGTAAATACATATTGAAGAATTCAAAAATTCTTCATGAGCTTTTAATGTTGCTTGTTCTCATGATACGTTGGTTGGACCAACTAAAGTTGGGGTTGGATTCCCTAAATTCTGAAAAGTATAAAAGGTGGATATGGGCCCGTTCACCCGTCATATGATCTGTTAAGATGCATCGATATATGATGATCACTTGTACGTTTATTGTCAACCTACAGTTTGACATTCATAAAGTTGCTTGCTCAATGAAATTGAGTTAATAGCATAACTTTCAAATTGTGTAATTAAGATAATTCATGTAAGATCCCGCAAAATTCTTAGCTTAATTCAGTCCTTTAAGTTTGTTAAGGGGGTCCCAGACTTAGAAAATTCTAGCTAAATATTCAGACTTAGTGTTATTTTAGCCTTCAAAAGTTGGCAATCTTATTTTACGACCTTTTCATCCATTAAATGTTGATATTTGAGTTAGTTCATGATCAGGAAGGTCAATATGTGTTTTTGAACAAGTTTTGAATTTTCCGAACCTCGTTTAGACCATGTTCGAGTGATCAAAATAGTGAGTCGACGCGATATCGACGCGTCGCGTCATCCATCACGTCGATAGATAATTTTCCCCTTAGCTTAGTGAAAATTTTAGTGAACCAATGCGGACTCTACGCGGCGTGTTGGTCATCGCGTCGATGCCAATGATGCGGCGCATCGGTCTACGCGTTGATAACACAGTTTTCAGTCATTAAAAGACCGCATCCTCAGGGTTAATTAAGTCCTTTTTCCACGCCTTTCATCCCCCATAACACGAAATTTTAGCCCTCTTTTAGCAAGTTATATTCATTCTTTCACAAATTACTTAATAATAAAAATCCTAGGTAAATTAAATTCAAATTCAAGGTTTCAGATTTCATCGTTAATTTTTAAGAATTTACTAACTAAGGTATGTGAAGTGTTTATCCAAGGGTTCCTTCCACCCTTGGAGTCCAAGAAACTATTTTTAAACTTCAAGTGTATGGATTTTATGAATTTCATGTTGGGTTTGATTATATTCATGTTTATAATGATTAATTGGGATTCTAGTCCATGTTTTATGGTAAGTTTCATGTGGGATTAATTGATATATATGTAATATCAAGTTAATCCATATTGAACCCTTGAAATTGTGAAGTTGGAGTTGAATTATGATGTTTACTTGTGTTTAATGTTATGTACATGTATCATGCTCATTAAGTGCTTGATGAATTGCTCATGTGAACCAATAAGAGAAGAAAATCATGTCATGTCAGCTTATGTGAGAATTGTAACATGAAAGTATTTGTAAATACCTCCATGAAAGAGTTGTGACCAAGTGCACACGATTATGTTTTTCAAGACTATGTTATGATTTACTTTCATGTTATCGAGTCCTGGGGGTATTTAATACCCGATAATTTTGCTGTGTACTTAGAGCCAGTGTCAGGTACAAGATAATCTCAGTCATGTCACAATCAGTAGTACTCTCAGTCAGTTATAGGACTCAGTAAAACTCAGTAGACTCAGTACTAGTCCAGTCTAGCTCAGTAATCAGTTTGGACCACAGTAAACTCATTCAATGGTATTCCGTCAGTCAACAAAACTCCGTAAATTTAGTAACAGTTCAGTCCAGCCTAGTACAAACTAGAAATCAGTTTAGTGTTTATTTAGTTAGGAGTAGAATTCAGCACTGAGAGAACCCAAAGATGGGGTCATTTTTGCCAGCAGAGGGTTTAACCCTTAGTAGCAATCCCTGCATTACAGAACTACGTAGCCAACGTAGGTTGAGATATCTTCTTGCCAGATATTATGAGGGTTGATACATCTCATTCGAGTTTTTCTGCCAGTGAGGGTTAACGAAAGAGCTTCTTGTCAAAGAGGGTTAACTCACAGCTTGTCTCTACCTGTGGCACAGTATTGAGACTCTTTCAACTGGGGTTACAGATTGTACCCCACTATATTTAGAAATTATGTTGGTTAGATAAGTACCTCCTACAGTCTCAGTTTCAGATTCAGTCTAAGTATAGAACTTAGTTCAGTTCTACAGACTCAGGACTGTCAGTTACAGTCTGTCAGCTCAGTATAGAACTCAGTATAGTTCGACAGAATCAAGACTGTTAGATACAGTCATTCAGTTATTAGTAAGACAGTATCAGTAAAATCAAATATCAGTAAATCAGTATTCGGTCTCAGTATTCAGTGTTATCACGATCTCAGTTACAGTCTATGTATTCATGCATGTACTCTCATTCAGTCATACTCATGTTATTCAGTTAGTATTATTCATGCATATGAACCCATGCATTTTAGCCCACCTCACTGAGCATACCAGCACATTCAAAGTACTGATGCATGTTTTTCTTTTGCGCTATGATGTCTTATATCATAGGTTCAGACGCATGGGCTCCAAATCACCCTTAGTAGCTCAGATTCTTTGCAGACAAAGCTAGTGGTGATTCCTCACAGTTTGAGGACATGATTATTTTTCATCTTTTTAGTTCATTTTTAGTAGTCGGAGTTAGTTGGGGGCTTGTCCCATCAACAATACAATTCAGACAGTTTAGAGGCTTTCCAAACTAGAGTATTTTCAGACAGTTGTTCAGTTTTTAGTATTGATGTTCAATTTTGGTATTCTGATACCATATTCAGTATTTATTTCATATTTGAACTTTATGGCCAATTTCTGCCTATTTCTGCAAAGTTACTGATAACGCTCAAATCTCACTCTTGAATGGGTGTAAGCGATCGTTGTCAATAGAAAACCCAACTAGGTTGGGGTTGAATCCCACAGGGAATATGGTATGAACTCAAGTCATTTGCGATTTAATTCACTGATAGTCTAATGTTTCCTAAAATGGGGGGTTTAAGTTTAACAAATAATTGTTTGTCACTTTAATTTCGGTATTTGTAATCAAGAGTTTATGAAATAACTAGAATTATGTTCACTAGGGCTTTTGGTACATGACAGATGCTAAAGGTGATTCAAGATTCTCACGGTGGGTTGGATGACAAGCTATCTTTATCGATGTCATGCTTAAATGTCTCTCGACCTACTTAAGCATTTAATTCCCTAATCCTCTCGGACTTAGGGAATTTTTATTCACTGCCCAGATTTTACCTCAGGTTAACCAACCTTATTACAACACTGATTATTAAATGAAGTATTTTCGAGTCCCTGTTGATAATTCACTTTTTACTATATTTGATTTCTGTCTCAAGCAAATCAAAGCAAGTGTGTCTACTATTTGCAACCAACAGACGTTTATTAAAACTTCAGAATTATCAAGATATCCTACCACCTATTGAATCTTGAATACTTAGCATCTAATTAAGACTTAACCCTAGATCCCATAATACAGGTTAAGGAAGTTTAGCAACTTATGATGCAATAAACGAAACACATAATCAAATTCATGATTTGAAAGATAAACTTACAGAGATGAATAATAACCAGTGAATCGTAGATTAGATCACAAAGGAAAATCCCAAAAATACTGATAATAATCTCTCAAAATAGTTGTGTTGTTAAAGTCTAGGAGTAGAGAGAGAAAATATCAGAGATGTTGTCAAAACTCAAGGTGTCGAATAATGTCTGGAAATCTCCCTAGAAAACCCTAAAATAAAGCTTTAAATAGTTTACCCTAATTATGGAAACAAAATCAAGGTTACAGCTTTTCCTCGGAATAGACGACGATATCCGTGATAGCTTATCAGGAGTCTGACAACTTATCACGGATGTCATCAGCTCCTCTTTACTTTTGGATCTTGCTGTCTAAGACTGACGACGACAATGGCTTATCAGTATTTTGACGGCTTATCAAGAACATCATCATATTCCTGCTCCAATTCTCATGTCCTGTCTACGTCTGACGATATCCTTGATGCCTTATCACCATCCTGAAGGCCTATCATGAAATATCATCAACTCTTCCAGCTGAAACTCATTTTCTGTTTAAGGCTGACGACATTCCTGACGACTTATCATACCCTTGACGGCTTATCACAAAATGTCGTCACAACTTCCACTTTAGGCCAATTCTCTATCTACTGATGAAGACCAACCTGATAGCTTATCACAGGGCTGACGACTTATCACAAATGTCGTCATCCACACTTTTCTTTAGATTTCTTCAAATTTTAACATTTTTGCTTTCATTATTATTGGTTCTCTACCATATCAGCTTAAACTGCAAAATCAAACATAAACTAATCAAAAATAACTAAAGTTGCTCAAGACCTTGCAATTATTTAGAGTTAAAAGCCTCAAATGTGTTAACATATGCTCACACATCAACACCCTCAACTTAAAATAATTGCTTGTCCTCAAGCAACTGTAGACACGTGATTTCGTCCTCTTGAAGTTCCATTTTTATTCACTTTACCCATTTTATGTTATCCTACCGTGTACCCTACCCCGTGTAATTATCCCTCCACAAAATACAAAAATACAAAAATAAACAAAAAAAATACCTCTAACTAATTTATCTTATCCTAACAACCTACCCAATCAAAAGCTTCCACCTACCCTAACTACCCATATGATCCCCCCCCCCCTCTTTTTTCTTGTCCACAAAGAAAGAATATATGGGGGACCCACCAAAATTCCCACCCACATGATAACAAATCCATGCCCTTATAAAAAAAAAGATTCTAAGAGGAAAAGGGGCTAAGGCTTTGATCATCATCTTCTCCACAATAACAACAATGACAAAAGAATCTTCCTCACAAAAAAAAAAAAAAAAAAAAAAGCACCGGTGAACAGTAACCATGAACAGTAACCATGAACAGTACCATGAACAGTAACCGTGAACAGTACGGTGAATAGTCGGTGAACAGTAACCGGTGAACAGTACCCCGCGTGAAAAGTGACGGTGAACGGATCTTTATTTGTCGAGTTGGATTGTTGGTGTTAAGGTTCGGCTCGAGGTTTCCGGGTGCGGACTCTCTTTATTCGAATAACATTGAGTTTGAAAGCTTCAAATTTAAGGTCCAACTTTATCTCTTCTAATTTTACTTTACTATACGTGTTTGATTTGCCTGATGTGTGGTTGAATTTTGGTGACATTAATTCGGTGTTCGATTTCATTGAATAGATGGTTGTGGATTGTTGAGACGGCTGTCTTGAATCGTTGGAATTTGGTATATAAAAATGGAATGTGGGGTTGGATGGTAGGAATTGATAAAGAATGAATATTGTTTTGATTTATTGTCGTTGGTTATTTTGAAGCAAATACGAGTGTTTGATTGGGTAGTATCATGATGCGCCGATTGGTTTAGGCAAACGTAGTTTGGGTAGACAAAATTTAGGATTCGTGGCTTCGGTTGAATGTTGGAAATTCTGTGGAGTGTTTGAAATTTTGTTGAATAGTTTTATTTTTTCCGCACAAAGAAATGTATTCATTTGACCGGGGAATGCCCCGAAGCACTTGTATTATTTTATCCGGGGAATGCCCCGAGGTATCTTGTACTCGGAGGACGCTCGTTATCAAGGCTCGAGGCATCGGGTAAAGCTTTGGAGCATAGTTTAGGATTAATATAGGTTAGTGTAGGTTTATATTTTTGTATTTTTCTATTTCGAGATTGTATAATTGGACTGGACACTAATTTTGGATTTGTTTTGTTTCATGTGTTTGGATGGATTGTTTTATGTGTTTTTGTGTGGTTTATACATTTGTAATGCCAATTTAGTCGATACCCTCCACCAGGCGACTGTGGTCAAACCACGGGATCGAGGGGTGCCTAACACCTTCCCCTTGGTCAACAGAATTCCTTAACCGGAATCTTTGTTCGCAAAACCAGTTTAAGAGTCAAACGGTTTCGAAAAGGATTTTCTAAAGGTGACTTGGCACACCGGATTATGCCAAGTGGCGACTCTGAATAAAAAATGCAAATAATCCTTTTTCCGAAACAAATTTTCATTTCTCGTCACTTAAATAATAAAACCCTTTCGAACTTTAAAAATGTATTCCAATGTTTTGGAGTACGCGTTAAGCAAAGGGGTGTGACAGCTCTGGCGACTCTGCTGGGGACATTTCAGAATTCGAGCTTATTTTTTGAGTCGTATCGGCTTTGTTTGGCATTACGAGTGTATAAGCATTGTTTGTGATTATTGTTTTGTTATTGTTTTCACTTTTGTGCGTTTTCGTGCTCTTTGTTTATAGTATTTATCCTATGTGTTACCGCTTTATATCTGTCATCATGAGTCCATCCCCCCGGCCTTCTTTCTGCAACAAGTCTCGGAGCGCACGTCGTGCGCACGAAATCTAGTTGAGTCACCTTTATTTTAGGGGGGGAGCCGTTGGATGTATGGAGTAGGTGGAAAGCAAAGCAGCCACTATCGACCATATGCTCCCCCGAACGGCCTTGTTAGTAAACCACAACGTAGGTCAGCCTTTAGGTCATTCTTATGTGCATCTTATTGAGACCTAGCGGGGCCTACACGGTCCTTTGTAGGAGACTCGCCTTTAAAGCATCCCTACGTGCTAACTGTTGCATATTTGAGGGTAACGTGGTCATTTAACAGACCGATTTGGGGAAAACATGTGTTAGAAGTAAAGTGTGAAAAAAAAAAAAAAGAAAAAAAAAAGGAAAAAAAAGTGAGTCGAAAAGAATGAATCAAAAGGAGTGTCGAAGTTTATTTTAGATTTCTTTATGGCTTTTGTTCTTCACGATCCCAAAACTCAAAAAGATTTTTTTTACGTTTTTGCATTTATCTTCTCAAAGTACCGTAAGTTTAAAAAAAAAATTGAATGAAAAAAAAAAGAGGGTTTTATTTGCTTTGTCTACTTATCTGTCAAAAATAAAATACCAAAAAGATTTTTTTTATAATTGGTGGTGTCAGTCTTAGTTGAAATGTCTAGTTGAAAATCCAAAATGTTTTCACTCGTTTGTTTTTGGTTGTCTCTTAAGTTAGGGTCAATTTATTAGTTAATCGTTAAATGTCCAATCTGGACGAACTACGCACCCCTGATTCTCCTCTCTCGGGAGTGAGATACGTAGGCAACCTATTATGGGTTCGGGGATCTTATTTCAAAAATTCAAAAAAAAATAAAAAATTCTTCACTCTTCATTTAGAGTAGGTGTCTCATGTACATCTTTAAAAGAAAGAAAAAAAATATTTTTTTCCTTTAATAGGTTCAAGTTTCATTTTCGTATGAAATTTAAAATCGAAAATCCAAAAATATTTTCTTCGGTAATCATAGATTTCATGTTGTACAGGAATCTGAAAAATTCAAAAAGATTTTCTTCACTCTTCACTTAGAGTAGGTGTTTCATATACATCTCTAAAAGAAAACTACAAAAAGATTTTTCTTTAATAGATTCAAGTTTCATTTTCGCATGAAATTCAAAAATTGAAAACCCAAAAAGTTTTTTTTCTTTGGTAATCACATGTTTCATTTTGTATAGAGATTTAAACCTAAAAAAAAAAAAAGAAGGAGAAAAAAAAAAGAAGATTTTCATCAATTCTTTTGACACTTTGTTTCAAGAAAGAAAAAAGGAGTTTAATCGACCATTTTGGCAAGATTGCCCGAACTACGCAAGATCTGATTCATGTACAACATGATACGTAGGCAGCCTACTTTTGGGTTCGATCTAATCATTTTGTTTCGTTGTTTTTCATTATTTTTTCCTCTTTTAAGGAAAACAAAAGCCATAAAGAATGATAAAATAAAGGTAGATAACGTGAGGAAAAGAACAGATATTGATACAAAAAAAAAAGTGTGTAAATAAAATCGGGATGATGTTGAAATGACCTCGCTACCCTCAAAAGCTGGTAGATGTGAACATGAACTTAGGGTAATTTTACCAATGTGATTCCCATGCTTTTGGTATACCCTAATCCTAACGGATGTCGTCTTTGATGAGCATGTTCTTTCAGATAACAGTGGTAGGTTTGCAGCACTCTGGCTAGTCACCCATACTTCACTAGGTCCAAAGCAAAGCTCGCAATGGCTAGCAGGGAGATTGAAAATTCGCTCATTGACCCGGATCAGGATCACAGGGAAGAAAGTTCAGAACACAATGATGAGGTAGTAAGGCTCAGGCAATAATTGATAGATTTGCACCGGGCATGGGCCAGCGGAATGCCTCCTCCTCCGCTCCCTGAAGGTCTTGGGAATATCTCTAATTGCCCACCGCTCTCTCAGGCACAATTCTCTGCTCCTACTGAGTCACCTGAGCACGCGCCAGGATTCACTCCGCGACATTATTATCCTGGCAATTCTGGTGTGCCCTTGGCAGCTCCCCAATCAAGACCAGCTGCTCATCCGGCGCCACCGGTCACACCGGTATTCGTGGCCCCGCCACCACAAGAAACTCCCATATATGTTGTGCGTCCCACAATGAGGCTTCCTCGGTCTTCCAGTGAGCCAGCACTGAAGGTTTCAGATGGTCAGTATTATGCTACGGAGCCTACTCTGCAATTGAATGAACCGTATGGGTACACTCAGCCGCCTGCATTTCCATTTGATACGGAGAAATCTGTCGCAACGGAGGAACAAGATGTCATAGCTCGAAAAGTAAAGAGTTTAGAGCAAGCTATGAGGAATTTGCAAGGAATCGGAGATTATAGAAGTGTTTCCTATAAAGACCTGTGCATGTTCCCAGACATCAACCTGCCTCCCGGTTTTAAGATGCCTAAGTTCGAGAAGTACGCAGGACACGGTGATCCTGTTGCACACTTGAGACGTTATTGCAACCAGTTGAGGGCTGCAGGAGGAAAGGAAGAACTACTCATGGCCTTCTTTGGCGAGAGTCTTTCAGATCTGGCTTCAGAATGGTTCATCGATCGGGATATCGATAAATGGAACAGTTGGGATGATTTGTCTTCTGAATTTGTTCAACATTTTCAGTACAACATCGATTTGATTCCGGACGAAAAATCTTTGGTCAACATGAAGAAAAAGAGCACTGAAGGTTTTAGGGAATACGCTATAAGGTGGCGTGAACAGGCCGCTAGGGTAAAGCCTCCAATGAAGGAAAGTAAGTTGGTAGAAGTTTTCATTCAGGCGCAGGATGAGACCTATTTTCAACATTTACTTCCGGCAATGGGAAAGTCTTTTATGGAAGTCCTCAAAATGGGGGAGATGATAGAGGACGGGATTAAGACCGGTCAAATAGTGAGTTTTGCTGCATTAAAAGCTACCACACAAGCGATTCAAGGTGGATCTGGCGCATTTGGAGGAAAAAAGAAGAAAGAGGATGTTGCGACTGTCGTAGCCGGAACCCATACTTATCCTAAAAGGCCACCTCGCCCCTATCCCCAATCCCAAGCCCAAGTCTACGCCCAAGCTCTATATATTCCTCCCCACCATTACTACCCTCCACAAAATCCTTTATATTCCATTCCACCACCCCCTTACCCAGTATATAGTGCACAACCATATGCCCAAACCCCTTCTTACCCGCAGTGGCGCACGCAAACTTCACAAAATCGCCCATTCGCTCTACCAAATTACCAAAACCCCTCCAGACCCAGTTTTTAGCCTAGGCCCGAGTATAAGCAGGAGAAAATGGTCAAAAATCAATTCACACCTCTTGGGGAGTCATATGCTAGCTTGTTTGATAGGTTGAGGAAGTTGAAGGTTTTAAGCCCAATTCAAGGAAGGCTTTCAAATCCACCACCAAGGAATCTCGATTATTCTTTAAGGTGTGCGTACTGTTCTGATATGCCAGGCCATGATATTGAGAAATGCTGGCATTTAAAGAGAGCTGTCCAAGACTTGATTGACACAAATCAGATGTTGGTCCAAGCCCCGGAGGGTCCAAACATTAACCAGAATTCGCTGCCAACCCATGCTGAAGCCAATATGTTAGAATTGATATATGATGGGAAAGAGTCTTCGAGGGGTTATAAGCCTATTGTCAAGATACACACCACTGAGGAGAAATCAGTGAATGTAGCGGAGTCTTTGAAAGCAATGTCATTGAGCTAGGAAGGAATGAGGGAGGATAAATCCCGAGAAAGAACAAAGAAGCCCCTGATCACAGTACAAGGCGCCAGAAGGTATGGTGATTCGAGTCAGGATAAACCTAAGTTGACAGTGGTGGGAGCTTTGAGTCAGCCTATCTTGACGGTGAAAGGAGCACTGGCAGCGCCTATTATCCTCAAACCGGTGACCCAACCTCCGATAGTTGATATGAAAAGGATTTCCTGGAATTATGGGCGAAATGTGATGACCTATCACGGGAAAGAAGTTGTGCAAGATGTAGATGAGGTAGGAGGTTTGACCAGGTCAGGAAGATGCTTCATGCCTGAAAGCTTAAGAAAGTCTAAGCCAACGGTGAGTGAACCGTCGTCTATCAAAAAGCCTATCACTGAGGAGGAAGCCGAAGATTTTTTGAGAAAGATGAAATTGCCAGAGTATTCAGTATTAGACCAGCTGAAGAAAACCCCTGCTCAAATTTCCCTTTTATCTTTGCTGTTGCACTCCGAGGAGCATCGTGATGTTTTGCTGAAGGTATTGAATGAAGCATATGTTCCAAGGGAGATTACAATCAACCAGGTTGAGAAAATGGTGGGAAAAATCTTTGAGGTCAATCGGATCAGCTTTTCTGATGATGAATTGCCTGTTGAAGGTACAGGGCATAATCGGGGTCTTTACATTACAGTGAAGTGTGAGGGTTTCTACGTCACTCATGTTATGATTGATGGAGGTTCAGGTGAAAATATTTTCCCTATTTCTACTTTGCAAAAGCTGAATGTTGGTGCTGATAGGATCAAGCCCAACAATGTATGTGTTAGGGCTTTCGATGGTGCAAAGTCAAATTCCATTGGCGAAATAGAACTAATGTTGACCATAGGGCCTGTTGAGTTTGCCATAGAGTTTCAGGTATTGAACGTAGAATCCTCTTACAATCTGTTGTTGGGAAGGCCCTGGATCCACAAGGCCAAGGCGGTTGCATCCACGCTGCACCAAATGATTAAGTTTGAGCATGACAGGCAAGAAGTAGTTATTCATGGTGAAGGAGATTTATCAGCCTACGAAGATTCTCCCTTGTCCTTTATTGAAGCAAATAACGTAGAGGAGACATTCGTCTATCAAATTTTTGATACAGTGCCAGTGAGTCGTATCCTTGAGTGGCAAGCTATACCAGGACCGCAATTGTCTTCTGCTTCTATCATGATGGTGAGTGAACTTTGGAAATACGGATTTGAACCAGGAAAAGGTTTGGGAGCATCTCTGCATGGTATAGTTCATCCCATATGTCCGAGTGAGAATGTGGGCACGTTTGGTCTGGGATTTGAGCCTACAGCTGAAGATCTAAAGAAAATCAGGGGAAGGAAGAAGGAAATATGGTCACTCTCTCGCCCAATGCCACTACTCAGTGAGTCATTTGTTAAGAGCGATGTCGTGAAGCATGAGGAATCTGAAGTTGAATTGGTGGGTGACCTCCAGAACTTTTTTATTGAAGTTGATATGGTTGAAGTAGGAGAAGGTACCAGTATGACAGATGTGCAATTCATAGGTCCAGCTGTCCGGCTCAATAATTGGGAAGTCACTCCTCTCCCCGTCAGGAGGGAGTTTTGGTAGTTTATTTTGTTTTCCTTTCTGTTTATCCGAGTTATTTCAGGGTTGTAATTTGGATTTTAGTTTATTTATGTTATATTGGTGTCTGTGTTTAAACCTTTATATCTTTTATTTAATGAAATGCAATGTCCCTTTTGTTTTGTGTCTAATATAGTTTGTTTTTCTTTTTACACAGTTCTCTTTATGCTGATTCTAATGACATGACATGCATGCGGAATTTTCAGCCTGGTCTTAAAATCCAAAATAATCCAGATGTAATGGAGCAGGATGAGGAATATGATGATAAAGAGGCATTAGAATAAATAAGCAAAGGGTTGGAACAATTTGAAGACAAACCGAATCCTAATTTGAATGAGACTAAGCCCATAAATCTAGGGGATCAAGAAGATGTTAGGGAAACTAAAATCAGTGTACATGTTTTGCCCCAGCTAAAGGATGAAATGATTCAAACGTTAATGGATTATAAGGATGTTTTTGCATGGTCTTATGATGATATGCCTGGTTTAAGCACTGAGTTAGTGTCTCACAAATTGCCAACGGATCCCGCATTCCCTCCTGTCAAACAGAAGTTGAGGAAGTTTAAAACAGATGTAAGTATTAAAATCAAAGAGGAAATCATGAAACAACTTGAAGCCAAAGTAATTCGAGTGGCTCGTTATCCCATGTGGTTATCCAATATTGTTCCCGTACCAAAGAAAGATGGCAAAATTCGAGTGTGTGTTGATTACCGCAATTTGAACAGGGCAAGTCCAAAAGATGATTTTCCACTGCCCAACATCCATATTTTGCTAGACAACTGTGCTAAACACGAGGTTGCCTCTTTTGGGATTGCTATGCCGGATATCACCAGATCATTATGGATGATGAAGACGCGGAGAAGACATCTTTTATCACACCATGGGGAACTTATTGTTATCGGGTGATGCCATTCGGTTTGAAGAATGCTGGAGCAACATACATGAGAGCCATGACCACTATGTTTCATGACATGATGCATAAGGAGATTGAGGTTTACGTGGATGATGTGATTATTAAGTCAAAAAGTCAGGCCGACCATGTAAAAGACTTGAGAAAGTTCTTTGAAAGACTTCGCAGGTATAACCTCAAACTCAACCCGGCAAAATGTGTATTTGGAGTTCCATCTGGAAAGCTGTTGGGGTTTGTAGTCAGCCGTCGGGGAATTGAATTAGATCCCTCGAAAATCAAAGTCATTCAGGATTTGCCCCCGCCCAAGAATAAAACGGAGGTAATGAGTTTGCTTGGTAGACTGAACTACATTAGCAGGTTTATTGCTCAACTCACAACCACTTGTGAGCCCATATTCAAGTTGCTGAAAAAGAGTGCTGTGGTAAAATGGACTGAAGAATGTCAGGAAGCGTTCGATCGAATCAAAAGATATTTATCAAATCCGCCCGTGTTGGTACCCCCGGAGCCTGGTAGGCCTTTGATCTTATACTTGTCAGTCATGGACAATTCTTTCGGGTGTGTCCTGGGGTAACATGATGTCACAGGCAAAAAAGAGCAGGCTATTTACTATCTTAGCAAGAAGTTCACCACTTATGAGGCCAGGTATACTCTTCTTGAAAGGACGTGTTGTGCCCTAACTTGGATAGCACAGAAGTTGAAGCACTATCTCTCATCCTATACTACTTATCTCATCTCCCGCATGGATCCTTTGAAGTATATCTTTCAGAAGCCTATGCCGACAGGTCGATTAGCAAAGTGGCAAATTTTGCTTACCGAGTTCGACATCGTATATGTGACTCGAACCGCCATGAAAGCCCAAGCCTTGGCAGATCATCTTGCTGAGAATCCCATCGATGAAGAGTACGAGCCATTAAAGACATATTTTCCTGACGAAGAAGTGTCGTGTGTCGATGAAGTCGTTATAGATGTTGATCCAGGTTGGAGGTTATTCTTCGATGGAGCTGTCAATATGAAAGGAGTCGGAATAGGTGCAGTTCTTGTCTCTGAATCGGGACAACATTTCCCGGTAACAGCACAACTTCGATTCTACTGTACTAACAATATGGCAGAGTATGAAGCCTGCATCCTTGGTTTGAGGTTAGCTGTTGATATGGGAGTCCAAGAATTATTGGTGTTGGGAGATTCGGATTTACTCGTCCATCAAATTCAAGGTGATTGGGAGACGCGAGATTTGAAGCTCATCCCGTATCGACAATGCTTGCAGGAGCTATGCCGACGATTTGTGTTAGTAAAATTTAGGCACATTCCAAGGATTCGTAATGAAATTGCTGATGCTTTGGCCACTTTGTCTTCAATGCTCCAACATCCTGACAAAGCCTACATTGATCCAGTGCATGTACAGAGTCGTGATCAGCATGCTTACTGCAATGTGGTTGAAGAAGAGCTCGATGGAGAACCTTGGTTTTTGGATATCAAGCGGTACATTCAATCAGGAGAATACCCAACATATGCCACCAACGATCAAAAGAGGACTCTTAGGCGTTTGGCTAGTGGATTTTTCTCGAGCGGGGGAATCTTGTATAAGAGGACCCCAGATCTGGGACTTCTAAGGTGTGTAGATGCAAAAGAAGCCTCGGCAATCATGGTTGAAATACACTCTAGAGTATGCGGGTCGCATATGAACGGTCACGTCTTGTCAAAGAAGATTCTTCGAGCAGGTTATTACTGGCTTACTATGGAGAGGGACTCAATTCAGTTTGTTCGAAAGTGTCATCAATGTCAGGTGCACGGCGATCTGATACGTTCTCCTCCTGTTGAGTTGTATGCAATGGCCGCTCCATGGCCGTTCGTAGCTTGGGGAATGGATGTGATTGGACCGATTGAGCCGAAGGCATCAAATGGACATAGATTCATTTTGGTAGTCATTGACTACTTCACAAAGTGGGTGGAAGCAGTAACTTTCAAGTCGGTGACAAAGAAGGTTGAGGTAGATTTTGTTCATGCCAGTATCATTTGTAGATTTGGAATTCCTAAGATGATTATTACAGACAATGCTGCCAATCTCAATAGTCATTTGATGCAAGAAGTGTGTCAACAGTTTAAGATCGCACATCAAAATTCTACTCCATATCGCCCAAAGGCCAATGGTGCTGTAGAAGCCGCCAATAAAAATATAAAAAAGATACTGCGAAAAATGGTACAAGGTTCTAGACAGTGGCATGAAAAGTTGCCGTTTGCATTGCTAGGTTATCGCACCACTGTTCGCACTTCAACAGGGGCAACTCCATATTTATTAGTGTATGGGACAGAAGCAGTCATCCCTGCAGAAGTTGAAATTCCTTCTCTTCGGGTCATTGTAGAAGCAGAGATCGATGACGACGAATGGGTAAAAGCCCGACTGGAACATTTGAGTTTGATCGAGGAAAAAAGGCTAACGTCCGTGTGTCATGGCCAGTTGTATCAAAGGAGGATGGCTCGTGCGTATAACAAAAAGGTCCGTCCCAGGAATTTTGAAGTTGGTCAGTTGGTATTAAGACGTATCCTTCCTCACCAGGTTGAAGTGAAGGGCAAGTTCTCCCCTAACTGGCAAGGTCCCTTCGTTGTGAAGAAAGTGTTACCCAATGGAGCCTTATATTTGACAGATACTGAAGGCAAAATGGCAGAAATGGCTATCAATGCTGATGCGGTCAAAAGATACTATGTATGATATTTGATCCTTTGTTTGAGTTTATTGCATGTTTAGTACTTGCATTTTTTAAGATTGATATGATAAAGGCATTTTATTCTTCTATCCAAACATTGTGTCACCCTTTGTTTACCCGTTTGAGCCTCGTTTATTTTTCTTTCATATCCCTCTTTTGGAATCAAAATAGAGTCAAAGATAAATGTCAAGAAAATAAGAATAAAAGAAAGAGTTCGAAAATAAAAGAAAAAAATCAAATCAAAACAAAGAACAAGCTGATGGAACTACGTGCGACTTGATTCTCCTCTCTTGGGAGTGAGATACGTAGGCTGCCCTATTTCGGGCTCGGTCCAACCAAATAAATATTTAAGATTCACCCAGTCAACAAAACTGGGGCATGAGTTAATGCATTGTTTGAGTCGATTCCAAAAGTTGTAAGTCCCACCCCCACTTCAAGTATCGTTTGAGCCTCTTACCATCTTTTCTAACCTTGACCAAAAGCCAAGTTAGAACCAAAGAAAGTCCTTCAGATCAATTTTTGATAGTGTTAAGGCTAAGCATGCAATGGATATGACGATACATTGCGAAGTACCGCTTATCTCCCTCAGCATAAGAAATCATGAAAGAAATACAAAAATGAGAGAGTCTTATTGGTGAAAACCTTTGCAGGCACCGTAAGGCGATGGTGAGTTGTGAGAAAATGAAAATGAGAGAGTCTTATTGGTGAAAACCTTTGCAGGCACCATAAGGCGATGGTGAGTTGAGAGAAATACAAAAATGAGAGAGTCTTATTGGTGAAAACCCTCACGGGCACCGTAAGGCGAGGGAGAGTTCAAGAGAAAAGTGAAAAGTGAAAAGAAAGAGATTTGTTGGCGAATGTCTTTTTAGATGTCGTCAGTCGAATGTAATGTATGAGTCCAATAGATTTGAAGAAGCGGCTCAACGGCAAAGGTACAAACTCGACAACAAATGGGGAGTTTTGGATAGGAAGATCAGGCAGCTCAATCCTAAATGCATGTCATACTCATTGGAGTTGGTTGTCGTATTCAGATAAGTTTTCTTTTTAAATATGGGACATTTCCCTCATTCTTTCATTTACATATTCATGCTTTTTTTTTTTATGTCATTTATCAAAATAAAAGTCACCATCATTTCTTTACATTTTAAGTCAAGTCTGTGTCAAAACAAGAAAGAAAGGATGTCAAAATTTACTACCAGTCTTTCCAATTATATGAGGAAAAGCCAAGGAACAACACAGAAAAGAAATATGATCGTAATTCAACACGAAGCAAAGGAAGTCTATCAACCGACAGGCTATTGGATTCGTAGAAGCATTTCGGATTTGGGAAAAGAGTGCACCTCAGGGGCATGGTAAAAATGGAAACCCATTGTTTGAGTCAGAACTCATTTCCCTCAATCTGGATCCGGGTCAATGATGCGGCAAGACACGACAAGTGTTAGCAATTTGGAACAAAGATGAAAGGAACGAGTGTTGGGCAGATACCTGAAAAGCCAAGATCTGCAAGCCACCACTAAGTTTTTAACTGACAAATTTTTCTTTGATTGAAACAGGGGAAAATTTGTTTCACTTGATTCAGTTACCATTGGAAATGCATATCCAGGGATTTTACTTTATGTTCAGGACCCTCCTGAAAAATGGGACTTTACTTTCTGTTCAGGACCCTCCTGAAAAATGGGACTTTACTTTCTGTTCAGAAAAATGGGACTTTACTTTCTGTTCAGGACCCTCCTGAAAAATGGGACTTTACTTTATGTTTAGGACCCTCCTGAAAAATGGGACTTTACTTTCTGTTCAGGACCCTCCTGAAAAATGGGATTTTACTTTCTGTTCAGGACCCTTCTGAAAAATGGGACTTTACTTTCTGTTCAGGACCCTCCTGAAAAATGGGACTTTACTTTCTGTTCAGGACCCTCCTGAAAAATGGGACTTTACTTTCTGTTCAGGACCCTCCTGAAAAATGGGACTTTACTTTCTGTTCAGGACCCTCCTGAAAAATGGGACTTTACTTTCTGTTCAGGACCCTCCTGAAAAATGGGACTTTACTTTCTGTTCAGGACCCTCCTGAAAAATGGGATTTTACTTTATGTTCAGGACCCTCCTGAAAAATGGGAATTTACGTTCTGTTCAGGACCCTCCTGAAAAATGGGACTTTACGTTCTGTTCAGGACCCTCCTGAAAAATGGGATTTTACTTTTTGCTCAGGACCCTCCTGAAAAATGGGAATTTACTTTCTGTTCAGGACCCTCCTGAAAAATGGGACTTTACTTTATGTTCAGGACCCTCCTGAAAAATGGAATTTTACTTTATGTTCAGGACCCTCCTGAAAAATGGGACTTTACTTTCTGTTCAGGACCCTCCTGAAAAATGGGATTTTACTTTCTGTTCAGGACCCTCCTGAAAATGGGATTTTACTTTCTGTTCAGGACCCTCCTGAAAAATGGGACTTTACTTTATGTTCATGACCCTCCTGAAAAATGGGATTTTACTTTCTGTTCAGGACCCTCCTAAAAAATGAGACTTTACTTTCTGTTCAGGACCCTCCTGAAAAATGGAATTTTACTTTCTGTTCAGGACCCTCCTGAAAAATGGGATTTTACTCTCTGTTCAGGACCCTCCTGACAAATGGGATTTTACTTTATGTTCAGGACCCTCCTGAAAAATGGGACTTTACTTTCTGTTCAGGACCCTCCTGAAAAATGGGATTTTACTTTATGTTCAGGACCCTCCTGAAAAATGGGACTTTACTTTCTGTTCAGGACCCTCCTGAAAAATGGGACTTTACTTTCTGTTCAGGACCCTCCTGAAAAATGGGAATTTACTTTCTGTTCAGGACCCTCCTGAAAAATGGGACTTTACTTTCTGTTCAGGACCCTCCTGAAAAATGGGACTTTACTTTCTGCCCAGGACCCTCCTGAAAAATGGGATTTTACTTTCTGTTCAAGACCCTCCTGAAAAATGGGATTTTACTTTATGTTCAGGACCCTCCTGAAAAATGGGAATTTACTTTCAGTTCAGGATCCTCCTGAAAAATGGGATTTTACTTTCTGTTTAGGACCCTCCTGAAAAATGGGATTTTACTTTCTACTCAGGACCCTCCTGAAAAATGGGACTTTACTTTCTGTTCAGGACCCTCCTGAAAAATGGGATTTTACTTTCTACTCAGGACCCTCCTGAAAAATGGGACTTTACTTTCTGTTCAGGACCATCCTGAAAAATGGGATTTTACTTTCTGTTCAGGACCCTCCTGAAAAATTGGACTTTACTTTCTGTTCAGGACCCTCCTGAAAAATGGGATTTTACTTTCTGTTCAGGACCCTCCTGAAAAATGGGACTTTACTTTCTGTTCAGGACCCTCCTGAAAAATGGGATTTTACTTTCTGTTCAGGACCCTCCTGAAAAATGGGATTTTACTTTATGTTCAGGACCCTCCTGAAAAATGGGACTTTACTTTCTGTTCAGGACCCTCCTGAAGAATGGGATTTTACTTTCAGTTCAGGACCCTCCTGAAAAATGGGACTTTAGTTTTTGTTTAGATATTTTTACTTTCTGCTCAGGACCCTCCTGAAAAATGGGATTTCACCTTCTGGTCAGGACCCTCCTGGAAAATGGGACAGTGCTTTCAAAAAATGAAATACTAATTATTTATAATTCTTGTTTGGGATAATTTTCGTTCTAGTTTTAATTTTGAGTTTCAGGAGCCCGCCTGAAGAACAGGGTGATGAAATAGCAAGGCAGGAACCCGCCTGAAGAACAGGGTGATGAAATAGCAAGTTCGGATCCCACCGGGAGAACAGAGTGAAGAAAATGAAAAGTCAAGCAACAAAGTGATGAAATAGCAAGTCAGGAGCCCGCCTGGAGAATAGGGTGAAGAAACAAAAGAGTCATGCAACAAAGTGAAGCAATTGAAAGCCAAGCAACAAGGGGAAAGAAATTGCAAGTCAAGAGCCCGCCTGGAGAACAGGGTGATGAAAGTCGAGTCAAGAACCAACAAAAGCTGTTTAGATAGGATTTTTGTAATTTTCTTTATGTTTTAGCTTTTAATCTTTATTTTTGATGTAATAACAGAGCCGCGGACCGGAACCTCGATGGAACCTCACTTGACTCTCCAGCTCGGTATAGTCCACCGCCGTCCAAAAGTTGAGATGCTTGTCACTCGATCCTCTCGTAACTTGGTTGGGTAGGCTGTCCTAATTCAAAACCCGATAGTCCTTCTTTCTTCTGTTTCTTCTTTTGAATAATGGTCGGGACAAAATTCTATCTCGTTGTCTACTTCTTTGTCTGAAAACACTGCGTGTTTACAGTCAAAGGGGGCATGATGTAGACACGTGATTTCGTCCTCTTGAAGTTCCATTTTTATTCACTTTACCCATTTTATGTTATCCTACCGTGTACCCTACCCCGTGTAATTATCCCTCCACAAAATACAAAAATACAAAAATAAACAAAAAAAATACCTCTAACTAATTTATCTTATCCTAACAACCTACCCAATCAAAAGCTTCCACCTACCCTAACTACCCATATGATCCCCCCCCCTCCTTTTTCTTGTCCACAAAGAAAGAATATATGGGGGACCCACCAAAATTCCCACATGATAACAAATCCATGCCCTTATAAAAAAAAAAATTCTAAGAGGAAAAAGGGGCTAAGGCTTTGATCATCATCTTCTCCACAATAACAACAATGACAAAAGAATCTTCCTCACAAAAAAAAAAAAAAAAAAAAAGCACCGGTGAACAGTAACCGTGAACAGTAACAGTGAACAGTACCCATGAACAGTAACAGTGAATAGTAACCGGTGAACAGTACCCCCGCGTGAAAAGTGACGGTGAACGGATCTTTATTTGTCGAGTTGGATTGTTGGTGTTAAGGTTCGGCTCGAGGTTTCCGGGTGCGGACTCTCTTTATTCGAATAACATTGAGTTTGAAAGCTTCAAATTTAAGGTCCAACTCTATCTCTTCTAATTTTACTTTACTATACGTGTTTGATTTGCCTGATGTGTGGTTGAATTTTGGTGACATTAATTCGGTGTTCGATTTCATTGAATAGATGGTTGTGGATTGTTGAGACGGCTGTCTTGAATCGTTGGAATTTGGTATATAAAAATGGAATGTGGGGTTGGATGGTAGGAATTGATAAAGAATGAATATTGTTTTGATTTATTGTCGTTGGTTATTTTGAAGCAAATACGAGTGTTTGATTGGGTAGTATCATGATGCGCCGATTGGTTTAGGCAAACGTAGTTTGGGTAGGCAAAATTTAGGATTCGTGGCTTCGGTTGAATGTTGGAAATTCTGTGGAGTGTTTGAAATTTTGTTGAATAGTTTTATTTTTTCCGCACTAAGAAATGTATTCATTTGACCGGGGAATGCCCCGAAGCACTTGTATTATTTTATCCGGGGAATGCCCCGAGGTATCTTGTACTCGGAGGACGCTCGTTATCAAGGCCCGAGGCATCGGGTAAAGCTTTGGAGCATAGTTTAGGATTAATATAGGTTAGTGTAGGTTTATATTTTTGCATTTTTCTATTTCGGGATTGTATAATTGGACTGGACACTAATTTTGGATTTATTTTGTTTCATGAGTTTGGATGGATTGTTTTATGTGTTTTTGTGTGGTTTATACGTTTGTAATGCCAATTTAGTCGATACCCTCCACCAGGCGACTGTGGTCAAACCACGGGATCGAGGGGTGCCTAACACCTTCCCCTTGGTCAACAGAATTCCTTAACCGGAATCTTTGTTCGCAAAACCAGTTTAAGAGTCAAACGGTTTCGAAAAGGATTTTCTAAAGGTGACTTGGCACACCGGATTATGCCAAGTGGCGACTCTGAATAAAAAATGCAAATAATCCTTTTTCCGAAACAAATTTTCATTTCTCGTCACTTAAATAATAAAACCCTTTCGAACTTTAAAAATGTATTCCAATGTTTTGGAGTACGCGTTAAGCAAAGGGGTGTGACAGCAACCAAAACATAACTAAGAGAATACAAAGTACAATTTGGCAGCTAACTACTCATATTAGTCCAAAATAATTTCACTGTTTCCAAGGTCAGTCAATTTAAAACTCACTGTTGATGTTTTAAAGAGCAACCATGTAACTCACAAGCATCAAGATACGACAAAAATTCAACAGTAACAATCATGCCACACCAAGATCACACTATCTAAACAAGTCAGTGACTAGCAACATACCCAGTGTTCCCTCACAACAAAGAAATCCCTTTTTCACTCATATCAAAATTCACATACATAAACATAGGGACAATCACAAGACTCACTCTCATAATGAAGTTCCAAACACTGCATGTCAAATGGCATAGGCTTACCCTTGTAGTCAGTACCCAAGTCTTAACGTAGGTCAGGGATGGTATGATATTCATGGATATTTTAGAGTGACTATGCCTCCTTGACACTACACTAAACTCTTAGGGTTTCACTTATCAACCTTCTTTTCTTCCACTCTTTTATTGATCACACATGCTCAAGATGAATGCGGTCTTTTCAATCATCATATTATCTTTTTATCATCTTTAACACAACTTTCTCTTTTCTTATTCCTTTTTCACTGCACCCAACTTTTTATTCTTTTCTCTTATTCTACCTCTCTTCATGCTTATTTTGCATCATGTACCCCTATAATAGCCACCCTCAACTTAGGTTGTTTGCCTAAGTCAAGGTGTACAGTGTCCAAGGAGGACCAGTGCCAAAATAGGTTCATTGTGAGGTAAACGGGAAAGTGAGAGGTTTCACAGAAAGAAACATGCATATAGGCTCAAATCAGGGATCAAAGGATATTATTCACATTGGGAAGGTCATTTAGGCTGAAAGTGGGTTACAATAAAAAATGACCTATGATCCTTTCCTAACCCCTATCCTAGAACCTAGGTATGACTAACATGGCAAGTTCTAGATTCAGCATACAATCGGAGCTGAGTAATACCCCACACACACATGGCACACAAGTACATCACATATCACTACTTATCCAATTCATGCAATTTGTTCAGCAAAAATCATCAAGTTGCCAGACTAATGCCACAAAAATATGTACCGCAGTCACAGATGAATGCAATTCACACAGTTATAAACTCAGATCAATGGAGAGGTGCTCAAAAGTCACAAAACAAGCTAACTGCCTCAAGTACCTGTATTACTCCTAATTATCTATCAAAAATTGTTACAACAACATCCTACCCTACACCCTCAAATTAAAATTGAATATAAAGCTAAACTAAGGGTTAGAGTATACCTGGAATGACTCAAGCTCGGGGGTCATGGGTTTTTGACCCTGCTGCTGCATCATCTACTACCTTCTCTCCATCAGGAGCTTCTAGCCTTACAGTGGTAGGGGGTCTGCTAGATGAAGCACCTGCATCCCTAGTTTTCAAAGCTTCCCCCCCTCTTTCATTGTCCGCTAGGGACTCCATTTTTGCTTTCTTCAACTTCTCTTTTTTGGCCTTCTTTTTTGCCTTCTTTTTCACTCTTCTTTCTTTCTCACAGTCAGGGTCTTCTCTTTTATCTTTGCCCTTCTTCTCTTTTATTTTTTTATTTTTCTTTGGTGAATCTCTAGTGAGGTCAAGTATTGGAATTTCTTTCTCTGATTCATGCATAGTCGGATCTGTTGGCACCATAAATTGGTACTGCTGCAACACCCCAATATCTGCCTTTACCATGTTCAAAGCTTCTCTGAATTTAGCTAGATCAGCCCCTGACATTTCTTTTGCTCGTGCATCAAATCGGTTTTTCAAATCTGCAACCCATCCAGGCAAAGTCACAAAAGGCTCAAGAGAAGCCTTGATTCTCTTGTCTACTGCAATGGTAAGCTATTTGGCAAAAAACATGTAGTTGTGCCTCATACTATTTGTCTTGTTTGGCTACTTTTATGCTATCGATCGAATGAAATACAAATTCTGCTAATGCTGTAGGACCTGAGAGATTGGGTTCATTCTCAGGCACTGAACCTGCCTGTGCTGAAAAAGTTAGCTACATAGTCTCAGAATCTTGCACTTCCACATTAGGTGATGAACCGACATCTGTAATTGGAGGGTCTGTTGCACCTCTGAACCTCTATCAAGCCTCAGTCCTGGCTGATTTTCATTATATCGTATGGGGTTGTGAGTTTTTCAAGCAGGGACGTCATCATCAACCCCTACAATCTCTAGTACATTAATAGCTCGGCACAACTCTGTGATAAGACAAGGGAAATGGTAAGCAGTGTTGGTTCTCGACATTCTAATCTTCATCTAATCAGCAATGATTTCCCCGAAATTTAGGGAAAGCTGTTGCACCATGCTTGCTACTAGGATAGCTCGATCATCACCCAAAATGTTGTCTCCATCAGTGGGCATCATCCAGATACGCACTATCCCCCACTAAAACTTTGCCTCTTGAGTCAAAGAGGACTTATAGATTCTCTCGTTTGGGTTGGTCACCCATGCTGGTTCCCCTTCGACTATGATGTTGGCCAACCACGGACGTTGATTTGCCCGATTTTTAATCCGAGCATAGACTGATGGTAAAGTGTCTTGAGGAGTAAAGTTGGGGCAATGCAAGAACCTTTTGATGGTTCTGATTGAGATATCAACCCGTACGCCCTTTACCTGAACTCTCTCCAACAGGGGCTAGTCTGCAACTCTTTCTCCTGACCTACACATATTTTCCAACTGAGCCTGGTAGTTCGTGTAAAACTCTCGGACCAGTGCAGGGCAAAATGAGCTTCCCTCTTTTGTAGTCCATCCCAAGTCGTACTCTTGGAACTTCTATTCTACTTCAGGATACCTACGCAGACCTTTGGTGATAATCGTCTTTTCTTCCTGAATCGGCCTTTTAGTCCTTCTTCTATCAGTTCTGCAGAGCCCAGCAGTGAAGATGCCCTCTGCCTTGGGAATTTTCCATCTAGCATTGTCTCGAACTTTGGGGTTCTTACATTTGATAAGTGTTCCCTGAATGAGAGACTCCTCATCATCTTTTTGTTCAGTGGAAGGGGATTCAAATGTTGTTGCCTCATACTTAAGCTCCTCAGACCCTTCATGTTCTTTCTCTTCAGATTCAGTATGTTAAGACTCATGTTGCTCATGTTTAAAATGTTCAGATACCTCCTACTCAGAAGCAGTTATTATTTTAGTGTCCTCACTATCCTCCACCTTAACTAGTAGGGGTGGTGGAGGCTGGTTAGGGCTTTGCTTCTTCTTACGCTTCCTGAGCATAGGTTCTTCCTCTTCATAATTAGACTCCTCATTGATGCGCTTTCGGCGTACATTTTTTTGTTGTTCCTTCTTTATAAGTATGGGGCTCTTTTCTTTGGGTGCCATTATAGGGTTCCTGTAGCAATAGAAAAACCATTAGTCAATCCTCAAGAGCCTAAACACAAACACATTAATCATTTAAGCTTTACATCCTTTGAAAAGGATCATTCATGCTTCAGGTTCCAAGTGTGACGATATTTCTTGATAAGCTGTCATGAATATGATAGCTTATCACAATTGTCTTCAGCTTTAGACAGAACCTGCAAAACTTTATCAACTTCTGATGATATTTCTGATAAGCCGTCACAAATGTGATAGCCTATCACAAATGTTGTTAGCTCTAAACAGAACCCACTTCATTCTTAGTGGCCTTTGACGACATTTCTGATAAGCCGTCATTGTTGTGATAGCTTATCATGAATGTCGTCAGCTCTTATAAGAACCCCACTTTTGATTTTAACTTAATTTTTGGTCCCATTATTTCTCAAAATTCACTTGAATTCCATTTTTTTTAGCTGAACTTAAAAGCTTTAGGATTACACAACAAACCCTAGTTCTGATTTTTGCCCCTTTTTACAAGTTGAACTTGGTTCAAGCTTCTTGGGAACTTAGGTTATCATCAACTATCACTTACCACTTGAAAAGAAAGTTTGAATTTCGGGCATACCTGGTAGGCGATTTCACTTGTTCACACGATTTAGAGGGGGTAACAGGAGAATGGAAAAGGTTCTTGATTTTGCTTTCAAATCCCACACTCACAAGGGAAATATTTTTCTTAATTAACTTTGGGAAATTATTTGGAAGGAGTAAGTATATAAACTAAGTAAAGAAAGAAATAAACTAAGGAAGAAAAAAAAATAAGACAGGCGGGAACATGAGGAGGTTCGACTATAGTCTGGGTCGAATTTTCTGAACTGGGCCCAAAATGGTCTAACAAAGATTTCAAGGTTTTCTTGATGACATCTTGTGACGGCTTATCACAAGTGTGATAGCTTATCACTGATGTCGTCATCCTTAACAGAAACTGCCTCAAATTTGGCCTCTTTGACGATATTTTTGATAGCTTATTATAGTTGTGAAGGCTTATCAGAAATGTCGTCATGACCTTTCAGCTGGCCTCCTCATTTTTCACCTTCTCTGTACTAAATCCTAACTACAAAAATAAATACTTTTACTGGAATATAAAATTTTTGGGTTGTCTCCTAATAACGCCTGATTTACTGTCGTTGCACGATTTGGTTGTCTTGACTACTCAGATTTCACCAAGACAACCTGTTGATACCCTTTTACCATTATCATAAAATACGTCAATAATTGAGAAAACACTCATCTCTTTTTGTTGAGTCATAGATGAGTTTATTTTGAAGTATGCTTCTTTGTCAGTGAATCTGAACCTTAGTTGGTTCAACTCCATGTCTACTATCACTCTCCCAGTTGCAAGTAGTGTCCTACCCAAGATGATGGGCACTTTAAAATCTACTTCGCAATCTAGGACTACAAAATCTGCAGGCAGAATAAAGTCGGCTACCTTTACCAAAACATCATGTAATATGCCCACAGGTCGCTTCACAGACCTATTTGCTATCACCAACCACATATTCGTTGGGGTAGGATCCCTCAATCCCAGTTTCTTGTACACAACAAGTGGTATTAGGTTTATACTATCTCCTAGATTGCATAGTGCTTTTGTGAATTTCATGGAACTAATAGTACACGGAATGGTAAATGCTCCAGGATCTGCCTTTCTTTGCACTAAAGACCTTGTAGAGATAGCGCCGCAATGGAGAATATTGTCCTTCGGCTCATGGCTAACCTTCCATTTCTTGGTCACAAGGTCCTTCATGAACTTTGCGTATCCTGACATTTACTCAAGTGCCTCAACAAAAGGCTCATTTATTGCCAATTGCTTGAGCATTGCCAGGAATTTGCTAAATTTTGCATCCTCTGCCTTCTTCTTCAATCGTTGAGGAAAGGGAGGTGGTGGTCTTGGGATAGTTTTCAAAACCACTTCCTCTTACTTCTTTCTTTTCTTCTCCAAAGCACTAATAAAACTATCCAGCTTCTCAGACTCCATGGATTACTTTCTTCGGATTCATCAACAACTACCTCACCATCTACAAATTTGCCCACAGAAGGCCAGGTAATATCTTACCACTCCTAGTGGTAATATCAATACATGAGCTATCATTCCACGAATTCTGAATCGTATCGCTTGGTAACATTCTGCTCTTTCTCTGGCTAAATACAACAAAAAGTTGGCTCATCTGTTGCTCAAAATGTTTGATGACAGTGGAGTGTGAGTGCACCAACTGACTGATGGATGTCAGATTGGTCTTCATGGTGGTTACACCAGAGTTGGTGGCCTCAAATCTCTTCAATAACTTCTCTATCATTTTCTCTATGGGTATCTTTCCAGAGCTAGTTGCAGCAGTTTCCCAATTTCCAGGAGGAACATATAAATAACTTCCGTCATTATTGCTTCTCCAATTTCCCTGCTCCCTGTCTTTGTAACCAGGCTTGTCATAAATGTTTCGACCTTGATTCCCTTGGCTATTGCCTCGAAAACCCCTTAATTATTAACATAATTCGCTTCTTCTTCAGGCTTCACATCAACTCGGTCTTGAGACGTTACGACCTTCACTTTCTCAGTCTTCCCCGATAATAAGTGCTTGGTGAGCAAGTTCATCTGAGTCTTTAGATGGGCTATGTATTGATCCCTCTCCTCATCTCTCCTACATTGTTCAATAGATATACCAACAAAACAGTAAGGCTTGCTACCACAGACTCCCTGGTATGCCAAGCCCGACTCTGTTTGGTCATCCTATTCAGCATATCTGAGGCATCATGAAAATACAGATTAACAAATGAACCACCAACAGTATTATCTACAATCGGTTTTGTTACAGAGTTTAGGGCTCTGTACAAAGTCTCCATCAAGTGTAGGTCTGTCATATTGTGGTTTGGACACTGTGTCAGCTTTTTCTTGAATCTCTCCGATGTCTCATGCAAAGCTTCAGTAGGGAGCTGTCTAAAGTTGTTGATCTCGTCTCTCAGCTGTACCCTCCTGGAGGGTGGAAAAAACCATTCTAGGAATGCTTATTTCAATTCCTTCCAGTGGGTGATGAAATTAAGCGTAAGCTCATTCAGCCACAATGTTGCCTCCCCAGACAGAGACAACGGGAAAAAACTCAACCGGATAGAGTTCTGGCCCACTCCTGGGTTATCAAAAGATTTGCAAATAGTGAAAAAATTCACCAGATGCAGGTTGGGGTCATCCCTAGGAAGGCCTCCAAAAAACCCTTTTAGATTAAAGAGTTGGATCATAGTGCTCGTAATGTTAAATTTGGCTCCAGGTGCCAACGGTGAAGGAATGATTGCACCCGTTACACTTGCCCCGTCCATGCCATCATAATCATCATTCAAATCATACTGGATCGGCTGGTACTCTTGTATTCTTTGGAACAGACGATTTCGGTTAACATTACGTGGCACTTGTGCAGCTATCTACTCTGTACGCCTTGGGTTACCAGGGTTCAATAACTCCTCGTCCCCCAAATCTTTGTTCTCAGGGTTTGGATGTCGTGCATCTTGCTCGACATTTTGCACATCCACCTGAGCTCTAGCTAAGGCTGCCAGTCTGTCAGCCTCTTGCTATTCTGTCATTCTTTCTATTCGTTGCGGTTCTGGATTAGTTGATAATAACTATTCTTCGAAACTTTTGGTGCTTGGTATACACTAAAAAAATCCTGTAAATAAACAAAAACAACAAATAAACGTAAATCTAGGAAACTTAACTAACAATAAATTAGCGCACACAAACTTTAGTTTACAACCGTATTTCCCGCCAACGGCGCCATTTTGATAACGCTCAAATTACACTCTTGAATGGGTATAAGAGATCGTTGTTAATATAAAACCCCAACTAGGTTAGGGTCAAATCCCACAGGCAATATGGTATGAACCCAAGTCGTTTGCAATTTAATTCACTGATAGTCTAATGTTTCCTGAAATGGGGGGTTTAAGTTTAACAAATAATTATTTGTCACTTTAATTTCGGTGTTTGTAATCAAGAGTTTATGAAATACCAGAATTATGTTTACTAGGGCTTTCGGTACATGACAGATGCTAAAGTTGATTCAAGATTCTCACGGTGGGTTGGATGACAAACTATCTTTATCGATGTCATGCTTAAATGTCTCTCGACCTACTTAAGTATTTAATTCCCTAATTCTCTCGGACTTAGGGAATTTCTATTCACTACCCAGATTTTACCTCAGGTTAACCAACCTTGTTACAACGCTGATTATTAAATGAAGTATTTCTGAGTTTCTGTTGATAATTCACTTCCTACTTTATTTGATTTCTTTCTCAAGCAAATCAAAGCAAGTGTGTCTACTGTTTGCAACCAACAGAAGTTAATTAAAACTTCAGAATTATCAAAAGATCCCACCACCTATTGAATCTTAAATACTTAGCACCTCATCAAGACCTAACCTAGATTCCATAATTTAGGTTAAGGAAGTTTAGCCACTCATGAAGCAATGAATGAAACACATAATTGAATTCATGATTTGAAAGATAAACTTACAGAGATGAATAATAACCAGTGAATCATAGATTAAATCACAAAGAAAAATCCCCAAAATACTGATAATAATCTCTCAAAATAGTTGTGTTGTTAAAGTCTAGGAGTTGAGAGAGAAAATATCAGAGTATGTTGTCAAAACTCAAGGTGTTGAATAATGTCTGGAAATCTCCCTAGAAAACCCTAAAATAAAGCTTTAAATAGTTTACCCTAATTATGGAAACAAAATCAAGGTTATAGTTTTTCCTCGGAATAGACGACGACATCCGTGATAGCTTATCAGGAGTCTGATGACTTATCACGGATGTCATCAGCTCCTCTTCACTTTTGGCTCTTGCTGTCTAAGACTGACGATGACGACGCCTTATCAGGATTTTGATGGCTTATCAAGAACATCGTCACATTCCTTCTCCAATTCTCATGTACTGTCTACGTCTGACGATATCCTTGACGCCTTATCACCATCCTGACAGCCTATCACAAAATGTCATCAACTCTTCCAGCTGAAACTCATCTCCTGTTTAAGGTTGATGGCATTTTTGATGACTTATCAGAACCTTGACGGCTTATCATAAAATGTTGTCACAACTTCCACTTTAGGCCAATTCTCTGTCTACTGATGACGACCAACCTGATATCTTATCACAGGGCTGACGACTTATCACAAATATCGTCAGCCACACTTGTCTTCAGATTTCTTCAAATTTCAACCTTTTTTCTTCCATTATTATTGGTTCTCTATCATATCAACTTAAACTGCAAAATCAAACATAAACTAATAAAAAATAACTACAGTTGCTCAAGACCTTGCAATTATTTAGAGTTAAATCCCTTAAATGTGTTAGCATTTCCTCACACATCAGTTATATTATTATTATTCAGTTACTGCAGCAGGTACCAGCCATGGGTTTGCTTATGGTCCTTCGATATTATGAGCACCGTGTAGTGTCTGGGGTGCATACTCGGGGCTTTACAAACTTGGTATCAGATCTTAAGGTGCAATAGAGTCCGAGGAAGTCTGAAAGCTGCATCAAGTAGAGTCTTATGCATGGGTGTGTAGCGCACCACACTTATGGTCAGAAGGCTACGAGATATTTTAGGAAAAGTTTCCCTTCTTTCAACATTTATGTCGTGTGAGTGAGTATGAGCTCCAGTTAAATTCTCTGTCTAATCCAAGTTTCTCTTTTGTTTACAGAATATGCCTTCAAAGAGGACTCAAGGAAGAGAAATAAAAGACCAGCCAACCCCTCAGCCCATCCATCCAGATCCTCTAGGCGAGCATGTCTCCCACGCTGAGTTCAGAGCAGTATTCACCACCCTAGCTCATTCCTTGGTAGCCCATAATGAACGACCGACTGCTTTTTTGGCCAACCCAGTGGCCAATACTGCTGCTGCCAAGATTTGAGATTTCACCCGAATGAACCCTCCATCGTTTATCGGGTCTAAGTCAGATGAGGACCCTCAGGAATTTCTTGATCAAGTGCAGAAAGTTACAGATATTATGGGGTTGATGGCCGTTGAAAGCACTGAGTTAGCCGCATATCAGTTACAGGATGTGGCACACTCATGGTTTAAATAGTGGAATGTAGAGAGAGCCATAAATACAGGGCCCATAGAATGGGAGGAGTTTGCAGTTGCTTTTCTGGATAGGTTCTTTCCGCTAGAGTTGAGGAAAACAAAGGTTTTGGAGTTTATAAACCTGAAGTAGGGAAATATGATAGTACAAGAGTATTCTCTCAAGTTTACTCAATTAGCCAGATATGCCCCGCGTGTAATAGCAGATAACAGAGCGAAGATGAGTAACTTTGTGTCAGGGTGTCTAGCAATGTGGTCAAAGAGTGTAGAACCGCAATATTGATTAAGGAGATGGACATATCCAGGCTCATGGTCCATTCTCAATAGATAGAGGAGGCCAAGAATAAAGAGAAGGAGAGGGAGAGAAAGAGAGCAAGAATAAGTAGTTTCAGCTTTGCTCAGCCTAAGTTAGAGGGTGGGAATCATTCTCAATTCCGCCCAAAATCCTCAATTCCAGCTACGTCCTCAGCCAGTGCTCCTGTGCCAAAATTCAGAGATGGAAATAGGGATAGAGCGTCAGGCCCTAAACCCCAGGGTAGTGTCAGCAGCACTCGAACCAATCCCCTTTGTCAGAAGTGTGGCAGAAACCACCAGGGTATCTACAGAGCTGGCAGTGATATGTGTTTCAGATATGATAAGTTAGGCCACAGGATCAGACAATGTCCTTAGGTGGGTTCTCAGAGTCAGCATAACCATCCCCTAGCTCAGTCCCGTCGCCCGAATCAGCAGGGTGCCGCATCTAGTGCCACCAGTGGACGCCGCCCAAATAGACTCTATGCTCTTCAGTCCTGAGAGGATCAGGAAAGTTTGCCTGATGTGGTCACTGGTACGCTACAAATTTTCCATTTACATGTCTATGTTTTGCTAAATCCAGGAGCTTTTTTGTTCTTTGTTACTCCATATATAACAGTTGATTTCGAAGTCAGTCCCAAAATTCTAGCAGAGCCTTTCTCAGTCTCTACCCCAGTAGGTAAATCCATCATATCCAGGCGGGTATACAGGAACTGCCCGGTTATGATATCTCAGAAAGTCACTTCAGCAGACTTAGTCAAATTAGAGATGAACGATTTCAATGTCATTATCGGCATGGATTGGCTTCATTCCTGCTATGCCTCAGTCGACTGTAGAAATAGAATTGTCCAGTTTCAATTTTTGAGTGAACCCGTCCTAGAGTGAAGGGGTAGTACTTCAGCACTTAGGGGTCAGCTTATTTCTTACCTTCGGGCGAGAAAGATGATGTCTAAGGGATGTATCTACCATCTCGTTCGAGTCCAGGACTCTAGTTCAGAAACCCCTACTCTAGAATCAATGTCAGTAGCATGCGAATTCCTAGATGTATTTCCCGAAGATCTTCTCGGAGTTCCTTTCGAAAGGGAAATCGACTTTGGAATAGACCTTCTTTCAGATACTCAACCCATATCTATTTTGCCATATAGAATGGCACCTACAGAAATCAGAGAATTAAAAGAACAATTGAAGGATCTCCTAGATAAGGGATTCATCAGACCCAGTGTGTCCTCGTGGGGTGCACCCTTAGTAGCTCAGATTCTCAGCAGACAGAGTTAGTGGTGAGTCCCATAGTTCGAGGACATGATTTTTTTCAGCATTTCAGTTCATTTTTAGTAGTCGGAGTTATTTGGGGGCTTGTCCCATTAACTCCATAGTTCAGACAGTTTAGAGGCTTTTCAAACTAGAGTATTTTCAGATAGTTGTTCAGTTTTCAGTATTGATGTTCAGTTTTGGTATTGTGATGCCATATTCAATATTTATTTCATATTTAAACCTTATGGCCAATTTTTGCCTATTTCTACAAAGTTATAGTATTATTATTCAATTACTGCAGCAGGTACCAGCCATGGGTTAACTTGTGGTCCTTCGGAATTATGAGCACCGTGTAACATCCGAGGTGCAAACTCGGAGCGTTATAATTCATCGTGATGATGATGATTTAGCATCGAATGCCTTCAATAAATAGTTAAACCATTGCTAATGAGAACAAAAACTTCATGTGTTGGTTTGAAATAATATATACAAAAGTACTTGTATGCATCAAATCAATAAATTATGATTAATTTTCCCTCAAAGTTGGTTCTAAGTCAGGAATCACACATTGTCCATCTAATAATTTTGATGTGCGATATACGATTAATGAATATATCATGATGCACAAAGATGGATTCCTCAAAGAAAATGGAGGATGTATGTTAGTTTTTCTAACATAAGGGGGAGATTATAAGCAACTATGAAATATGTTAGGAATTATCATCAGATCCTCATTCAAAAGATAATTCAAGTCAAATGCCGAACACATCTCATATTTAAGATGCAGGTGCTCCTATTTTATGTTCATAAAGGACAAAGTCTATGAATGCATGAAGCGTGATAGATCAATCAGTTCCAAATGAAGATAAAGAACAAATAATCATAATAAAAAGGCAATGTGCTCTTGAAGATCCTACGGCATAACACTTCATGAAGCTTTATGAGAGGTTCAGGTACCTGAAAATAATGAAGTGATGAGATCTCAAAATGTTATGTCACACCGTGAACCGATACGAAATGATATATCATCAATATCTTTGATACAATATTGACGCAATATTGTAAAATATTATGACGATCTAAATTCTACGTTTACTTAGGCATGTTGGCATAGAAATATTTATCAAGTAACGTGAAAGGATGCATCTTGGTAAGATAAAACTTATTTGATTTGCAATTCAGATACTTGAAGATGTCACTCATGAAATATTGAATTTTGTCACTTGACAAAATTTATATGAAAATTTTTAAGGATTCAAAATGTTTGAAGCATATAAAAGTTTCTGGGAAACTTATTTATAATCCTTATATTGTGTGAGCTTATAGCTTGAAAATTTTTGAAACTCTTGAGTTTTCAAAAGCAATAGATTATTTGATGAAATAAGAAATATACCAAATTCAATTGGTTATATATCTTACTGCAATTGGTGTACTAATGTATCTTGTAAAATACTACAAGACCGAATATAGCCTTTCGCTTAATTTGTTAGCAAGGTATAGTTCTACTCCTATGAGGAGACATCGAAATAAGATCAAACATATGAGCTTATTTATTTTAAAGATTATAGTCCCAATCTTGTTGGTTATGCTGATGTTGGGTACCTATCTGACCCGTATAAAGCTCGATCTCAAATAAGTTGTATGTTCACATATGGGGATACTGACATATCTTGGAGATATACAAAGCAGTCTATCTAGCCACTTTATGGAACCATGTTAAGATAATAGCTATTCATGAAGCAAGTTGAGAATGAGTATGGTTGAGATCCATGATACATCTCATTCGAGAAAACTGTGGCGTGAAATGTGAAAATGTACCCATAATTTTATACGGAAATAATGCAACATGCATAACACATCTTAATGAAGGATTCATAAAAGGAGATAGAACGAAGCACACTTCATCAAAGCTTTTCTACATACATGAGCTCCAAAAGAATGGTGATATTAACGTGCAACGGATTCGTTCAAGTGACAATGTGACTGATTTGTTCACCAAGTCTTCTTCAATTGCAGCTTTCAAGAAGATGGTGCACAAGATCAGGATGCAAAGGCTCAAGGATGTTCTCATTAGGGGGAGTTAATACGCACTGTACTCTTTTTCTCTTACGAGATTTTGTCCCACTGGTTTTCCTTGTAAGATTTTTAATGAGGCAGCCTATATGCGTATTATTAGATATGTGCTCTTTTTCCTTCACTAGATTTTTTTCCACCGAATTTTTTTCTAGTAAAGTTTTAACGAGACACATTATCTATCAATTCAAGGGGGAGTGTTATAAATATATTACCATATATAGTGAATGTCTACGTTACCATACATAGTGAATGTCTACTTTACCATATATGAATATCTATTTATGGAAAAGTTAGAAATCCCAAGGTTAGTTTTTCCCTATAAATAAAGGGGTTTTACCTTCATTGTAATTCACTCCTCAAGAACCCATCAAGAGAATCACTCGAGAAATAACAGTTACTCTCTCTGTTCTCTCTACTCTTCTTCTTTATTCTTTATTAGTTTATAACAATGCTTTTTTTCATACGTTTTTTCTTTCCTTTTATAAATCAACTTTTGAGGCCTTTGTTTTCCTTTTATTTAAACTGATAAATATTAAACGAAAAAGGTACAAATATATCCCTAAACTTTAATAAATGGTACAAATATATCCCCGTCATACTTTGGGTATAAATATACCCTTACCGTTAATGAAAAGGTACAAATATACCTTCGAACTTTAATAAATGGTACAAATATATCCCCCATCATACTTTAGGTACAAATATACCCTTATTGTTAATGAAAAGGTACAAATGTACCCTTCTCATTAACGGCGAGACACGTGTCAACATCGTATTGGTTGACCCTTTTTAATTTATTTTATTATGAATAATTTAATCCATCCTAAATTATAACCCATACCCGGTCCAAATAACCCGACCCAACTTGTGATACAATGAGGACCTTAATTTAGCCGAGGAATGTCCAAACTTAGCAAGTTTTTCTCATGTTTCTGTTCTTAGAATGTTGTCTTCTTGTTCACTCTTTGAGATTGGTGAACAATGGCGTAACAATGAATTTAAAGCAGGTAACAACAACCATGAATCAAAAATAATTTTTGATTCATCGACGCTCATGAATCAGAAAAAACAAAAAAAATCGTTCATGAGGAACATTAAACAACATCAGAATATTAATCTAACATCAGAAAATTAAATAACATAACAATATTAAACAAATCTCTAATCGATTCTAGATGATAGATAGATCGAAACATGAATCGAATCGACGCCTTTGTTAGGGTTTATTGGGTTAGTGAGAGAGTGTGAGAGTGAGAGAGTGGAATAAAGAAACACACGTGAATAGAGACGCGTGATATGTCTCTTGAAGCTTCTCTATTACACAGGTCGGGTCGAATTATTTGGATTGAGTATGAGTTATAATTTAGGATAGATTAAATTATTCACAAATAAAATAAATTAAAAAGGATCAACTAATACGATGCTAACACGTGTCCCAATATTAATGAGAAGGGTATATCTGTATCTTTTCATTAACAACAAGGGTATATTTGTACCCAAAGTATGACAGAGGGTATATTTATAATATTTATTAAAGTTCGAGGGTATATTTGTATCTTTTCATTAATGACTAGGGTGTATTTGTACCGAAAATATAACGGAAGTATACTTATACCATTTATTAAAGTTCGGGGGGTATATTTGTACCTTTTCCGAATATTAAATAATCATTGTGGGTTTTCTTCCTAAAAAAGTACGACCATTTTCTTTCCCTACAGACCCACATTATGATTCCTACACATTAGGGATTTAATACATATTTAATTAAGAAAATAATTTAGATTTTTTTAATTTTTTTAAAATCAAATTTAGTTGATTTTGAATTCTTAAACTAATGAAAAAAAGTATTAGTTGTCATTAATTCTGATGAATTCTAATAAAGAAAGATTTTACCATAAATATATTTAATTAATTTTCAACTTTTAAATATTTAAAAAAATAGTGAAAAAATGATTTTATTTAAAGCAAGACTTTTAATGAACGACAAAAAGTTCAAACAACATTTTAAAGGTCTTTCACACTTTTAATATATTTAATTTAATAATTAATAATTTAATAATAATAATTTAATAGTTAATATAATATTAATATATTGTTAATATAAATTTTAGATTATAGATTATAAATATAGATATAGATATAGATTATAGATATATATCTACAGATTAATAATTTTGTTAGATATTCAAAAATGAATTTTGCTCTATATCTATACCTTATCATGGAAAAATAAGTTTTCAACACCAAATAAAAGATTTAAAAGATAGTTAGATAAGATGTTGAAATTTTTTGATGAATTTGTCTCGTAATATTGTATTATTATATAGTATTAATCGCTAATTTCTATTTTCAGTATTTGTGAACATCATATATATTTAAAAGCGGATATAAAATTATCCATCAAAAAAACTTTTCAGGTAAAAAAAATATTTCAGAAAAGAAATCATTGCATAAAAATTATTCGCAGTTCAATATAAATAAAATAAAATCTCATAATTGAATAAACTATCCCCTTCTCCATTTCCTCGTCTTTCATCCTCGGTTGCATGTGGATAAACTTGTTTCAGACAAAAAATAAATATTAGTATAAACTCTAAGAAGGAAAAAATCTTTTTTGCTTTGTTTTTTTTTTAAAAGAAGAAAAACTTGTGCATTCAATGGAAAAAAAAGGTTCTTCAAAATCAAAATTAAAACCTATGTTTCTTTTTGTAAAGAACACTTAAAAATGTAAATATTTTCTACCAACTTTTTTTTTTTATATTTATCTTTAAGAAAACATGAAATGAGATGCATAGAAATATTAGTGATAAATGAAATCAGTATATTCAAAATATATAAAAAATAATTACTTTTCTTGAAACATTAAAAATAATAAATAAAAGTGAATTTATTTTTGAAATATTGGTCAGTGAATCATGGAGCATTTAATTAACCTATTAAGAGTATTATGAAAAGAAATGATAAAACTTTTTTGATTTCTAAAATAAACAAGTAAAACGAAATATTTATTTTTAATATAGGGACCAAATAAAATAAAATTGAAGGAAGTAAAAGTTTTTAAAATATATTTTACTTTAAAGTTGTCAAATTTTAGCAATCACAAAAATTACTGCTCTCCCATTTCATTTTATTTAACCATTTTACATGACCCAAATTGATTTGACATTCTGCTTAAGAAATTTTTTATTATGATATATTTTATTTTAATTATGTTTTGATAATTTAAATTTAACTGCTAATATTTTTTATATTTATTAAATAATAAGAGTCATATTAAAAGAATCTGATAAACTTTTCTTAATTTTAAAAATTGAACAAATAAATTAAAATAATTATTTTGTAATAACGACGAAATCAAACCGATGGAGCACAGTGCATACCAATTATAAAGTCCTAGGTGGCAATTTCCTAAATAAACGTGAGAGGAAAAAAGTAGAAAAAATGTAAAATAACTTCAGCCCAAGTGTGATAGATTAACAATATCAAAAAGTAAAAACTTCATACTATCCCTGTGAGTACGACGAATATATTGGATTCTCGTATTTATATATACTAGTCTCGAGGATTCGTGATAAGTCCGGACCCAACCTTAAAATATAAATATAGTATGTAATTTATCAAATAAGTATAATTTATTTTATATTTTCAATAATATTATTTAGATTAATCATATCTAGACAATAAAATTTCAGAACTATTTGTGACATTAAGTTATTGAAAGAGTAGTTTAAAATTTTCTGCAAATTCTTAAAAATTAAATCATTGTATAAACGTATTTTCAAGTTAAAAGAAAAATTATTTGTATTTTCAAATCAATATGTAATATAAAAGTTGTTTTCATGGAATGTTTTGAGAATATAACATCCAATAATTCAAATTAAACTTAATCATATATTAGATTACTAGATGTCGAGGCCGTGCCGGCACGGGCTCAATATATGTTATTTTTTAGTCATATGTGACATAAATAAAATTTAGATAATCAAACATATTTTTAATATGCTTTAGATATTTTAAATTGTTAATTGTCGTAATTTATAATACATTTTATGTAATTTGTAAATAATACATGTTACTCTACTTGTTCAATTTTTTGTAGCATCGATAGTCAATTATATTTTTAGAATATTTAAGTTTTCAATTATTGAGATTTATAATACCTTTTTTTAATTCCAATTTAAGTAGCATAGATATAATTTCTAGAGTCAACCAAATATTTTATATTTTAAAAAAAATTTAAGTTGTTATGTAACATATTTTTTTTTTTTAGATATTTTAACTTGTTAATTATTGTAATTTATAATACTTTTTTATGTAATTTTCAAATAATACATGTTACTCTCCTCGTCCAAATTTTTGTGGCGTTGATATTCAATTATATTTTTAACTATTCCAATTTAAGTGACACTGATATAATTTAAAGAGTCAAGCAAATATTTTATATCTTTTAAATTTTTAAGTTGTTAATTATTGTGATCTATAGTATTTTTTATGTATTTTTTAGGAATGTATAACAAATTATTTTTTTTAGATATTTTAAGCCGTTAAATATTATAATTTATAATATATTTTAGAGAAAATATCCAATTACCCCCTGAACTATATCCAAAAAGGTTATGGCACACCTAAACTTAAAGGGGGTCCTATTACCCCTGAACTAATTAAAAGTGGAATTTTCACCCCTTAGTGCCTATGTGGCACACACGTGTGCCTACGTGGACACTTCAGTGTGTTATGCCACGTAAGTTCCACGTATGTGTCACATAGATAATAAGGGGGTGAAAAATTCACTTTTAATTAGTTCAGGGGTAATAGGACCCCCTTTAAGTTGAGGTGTGTCATAACCTTTTTGGGTATAGTTCGGGGGGGGGGGGGTAATTAGATATTATCTCTATATTTTATGTTATTTTAAAATAATATATATTACTCTCCTTGTCCAAAATTTTGTAACACTGATAGTCAATTATATTTTTAAAATGGTTTAACTTCTTAATTACTGTGATTTATAGTACTTTTTCTTCTATTATAAATTAAGTGATAATGAATAATTTCGAGAGTTAGCCAAATATTTTATATCTTTTAAATTTTTTAAGTTGTTAATTATTGTGATTTACATGAATTTTTTTCGTATCTTTTTGAAATATAGAACAAATTAAAAAAATAAGACAAACAAATTAAAATGGATAAAAAAAATGAAGGCGAGGAAAAGGACCAATGAAATTGTGTCATAATAGACAGATTAATCTTTAAATTTTTTAAGTTGTCAATTATTGTGATGTATAGTATTTTTTTACGTATTTTTTAAAAAATATATGACATTTTTTTGATATTTTAAGTTGTTAAATATTGCAATTTATAATACTTTTTATTAATATTTAAATAATATATGTTATTCTCTCTATCCAAACTTTGTTGGCATTGATAGTCAATCATATTTCTTAAATAATTTAATTTTTTAATTATTGTGATTTATTATATTTTTACCTCTATTCCAATTTAAGTGGCACAATATTTAGATGGTCATAATAATTAGTTAGGGATGATATAGTAAAATCATGATTGAAGCAGCAAATTAGACATGTCTTAAATGATTTATAATAACTAATTAGAAGTGATATAACAAAATTATTATAAAAAATTACTTATGGGAAAGAAATTAAGTGGACCTCATATATGACGTCAAGTTAATTCAACATTAAATATTGTTATTATTTTAATACTTAAATGATTCTATAATAACTTTTTGAAATTAATTTTTTAATATTAATTTTTTAATACATAGACGACTTATAATAATTAATTAGGAGTGATATAGTTAAATTATGGTTGAAGCAACTAAAGCAAACATGTCATAAATGTCTATTTGCTTTTTTTTTTATTAAATATTATTAATTTTCTAATACGTAGAAGACATATAATAATTAATTAGGAGCGATATAGTAAAATTATGGAGCAAGCAGCTAAACGGTCGACAAGAAGGACGACCGGAAGCTACACACTCCCTCTCCTATTCACTCTTATTATATAGAGTAAAGTAATGTCTTTTAAATATTTTAAGTTGTTAATTATTATTATTCATAGTATTTTTAACACCATTCATATAATTATCCCAATTTATGCAACATCGCAAAAATTTTGAGAAGCAATTAATTTTTTAATCATGCCTTTTAAATATTTTAAAATTAATTATTGTGTATAGTTTTTTTTTTACGTAAATTTAGAATAAATATAAATAGTTCTAAAAAAAATCCTCAAATAATAATAAATGGAACTTTGAGAAGCTTAGTTGTCATTTTAAAAAAATGACCCTAAGCTCATCATTCACTCTTATTCATTTTCCAAACTGACTCTAAGCTCATAAAAAAAAAATATAAGAGGGAATTTGAGGAACTTATTTATCATTTTTTAAAGTTGATTCAAAGCTCCTCTCATTCTTACTTTTATATATCTTTTAAATATTTTAAGTTTTTAATTATTATTATCTATAGTATTTTTTATGTCATTTTCAAATGGTTATCCCAATTTAAGGAGCACTGCAAAAAAATTGAGAAGCAATCAATTTTTTATCATGCCTTTTAAATATTTTAATATTAATTATTATAATGTATAATTTTTTTATGAAAATTTTAAATAAATATAAGTAATTTTATAAAAATCCTCAAATATTAATAAATGAAACTTTGAGGAGTTTAGATGTCATTTAAAAAAAACGACCCTAAGTTCCTCATTGTAGTTTTTAAGTTGTTAATTATTATTATTTATAGTATTTTTTATATCATTTTCAAATAGTTATCCCAATGTAAGCAACACTGCAAAAAATTTGAGAAGCAATCAATTTTTTATCATGCCTTTTAAATATTTTAACATTCATTATTATAATGTATAATATTTTTTTACGTAAATTTTAAATAAATATTACTAATTCTAGAAAAATTCTTAAATAATAATAAATGAAACTTTGAGGAGCTTAATTGTCATTTAAAAAAAAACTACCCCAAGCTCCTCATTTTAGTCCTCATTCACTCTTATTATATAGAGTAAATTTCTTGAATAGTTGCACTCCTATGTGAATCAATATATATTTTGAGATTAATTTTTTCTAGAGGTTAGAGATTGAATTTAAGTCTTGCAAAACATCTTTAAAATTTTCTTATTTATTAAATTATATGAAGACAATTAAAACTAAAGTAGTAATTTCCCTACTCCCTTTTTTTTTCAAAAAAAAAAAAAGATAATTAAGCAATTGAAACACAATAGTAATTTTTCATATTAAGACACACCATCAAGTGCAAAGATTCATGTCGCAAGGAGGACATACTTCATCTTTATCAATCACATGCCACTGTTTTAGAGATTAATAAATTTTCTAAAATAAATTAAAAAAATAATTAAATTTTAATATAAGAAATATGTACAAAAAAGAACAAGTAATCTAATAGTAAAGATTTACAAAAAAATACTATATATAATTCAATTATGGAGGTCCAAATGAAAATAATCATTAAATAATGAATGAGGATAAAAATAATGTGTGTTAGAAAAAATAATAGGCACATGTAGCAATTCCATTGCATAAATATTTTTGTGAGGACTATCAAATCTTATCTTACTCTCTCTTATATATAAGTATATAATATAAAAATAGTAATTATTAAAATTTCAATTAGAGATAGAATAAACAAAAAATTTCTTGTGAGGACTAAACAAATTAGGTCTCTCTTATTATTGTTGTTGTTGTTGTTGTTGTAATTTTCATATAAAAGAAGACCAAAAATTTTGAATTAATTTTTAATTGGTTAGATAAAGATCTCTCGTGGTGTCACTTTCACTTATTTTATGACTCATCACTTTTTGCATGACATTTAATAAGTCGATATAATTGCTCAAATTTACTAAAATGAGTGAAAGCTTGCAAAGTCATTAAAATTTAATTAGGGTTAAAACGGATAAAAGAAATATATGTGAGGATTACCAAATTCAAAGATCCTCTCCTATATATAGTTATAAAATGAAGTTTCACGAGGTCCGTGCTAAGTCCGGACCCAAATTCAAAGTAAAAAAATAATAATTTTAATTTTAAAATATAATTTATATTATCTATTTTTACTTTATAATCAGTATATCTAATGATCCATTAAACAAGTCTTGTAGATAATTTTTCATAATTATTAGAGTTGTTAATCACATAATTGGATAATTTTAAATAAAAAATATTATTTATGAGGAAGAAGATATTAACAGAGAATTGGAATATATCAAAAAGCTACAAGTAATATATTGTATAATAACATAATTTAAAATATTTAATATTTACGCTTCGATGAAGATCATAAATAGGAAAAAATATTGATATTTTTATAAAATTTGTGACTATTTATTTTCTTAGCTATAGATAAGAATAAATTTATTTTGATAGTTATTGTATTTTAGTATTCCTCATGATTTTAGTGGCAATAGTTTCTGCAAATTACATTTTTTCATCTTATAGAATCATCTGAAAAAAAAGTCAACGTTTTCAAATATATATTATAATAATTATGACCTCAGTTAAGAGCCTTTCTATAAATTAACTTATAAATTAACTTAATAGGGATATTGAATGATAATTATATTACATTAATATATTACTCCATTCGATCTATTTACTTATTATGTTTATTTTTTGCACACCCCTCACAACAGTAACCTATTCGTCCCATTTTAATTATAGATTTTTACTTTTTTCATGTCCACTACAAGAAACAATAAATACAAGATACTATTTATTATACTATAATATCAAAAAGAACTATAAGGTTGTAGTTGAAATCATTGAAAATTTTATTTTTTTATTAAAAGTTAGGTTGAATTTTTTTCTTTTTGAGTTAAAGTGATTGTTGATTTAAAATGAAAGGTGTTTTAATTAAATAGAAATCTAACATGTGACAAGAAGAAATCAATTATAAAAACTCAAATGGATGGTCTTAATTAATAAAAAGAATAAGGGTGAAAATGAGAATATGTTATAAAAAACACTTTTAGTTGCCATGTGTATTACTTTCATTTCACCAAAAAATTAAAATACCAAAAGAGCCCTTGTGGGGACTTCCAAATCTCAAGATCCTCTCTTATATAAGTATAAATTATATATAGTACCAATAATGACCCGAGTAGAATTTGAACGTTGTTGCGAATTTATTTGGGTTTACCTTTAAATCAAAATTGCATTTTATTGATTGTCGGCCTAAAAGTAACATCTATTTACCATAACTTGTGATGTTGAAGTTAATTTAAAACTTTAATAGGTAAATAAATTACATGATTAAAACATCAAGTTTTCAGCTTTTTTCAAGGACAAATAACATAAATCTGCACCTTAACTTACTATTTCACACAAAATTTCATGCATACAAATAACTACAAAAATTGCAACATTCACTTCCTCTCTCCAAAACTTCGGATAAATCGCATATCACTCTTTCTCTCGACTAAATAGTTCCTCCTTCCTTCTTCATCATCATTCTCCTCCCCTCCTCCTCCTAATTTTCCTTTTTTTAACTATCACACTCCAAATCCATCACAAATTCCACCATGAAACTCATCACCAGCCTCCCCAAAAAGCTCTCCAAATCCAAAATAGACCCGACCCATTTCTCGATCAGAAAATTTCTCATTCGAATCCACAACAACAACCACCAAGCGATGAGGAACTGTTATTGTTCCTTAACAGATGAGTAGTAGTAAATGTTGAAAATCAAAGATTATTCATTGATGAAGGTTGATAATAATGATGTTGATGGAGATACATAAGAATGATGTACTGTAACGATCTGAAATTTGATAAAATATGTAAAATTTATGATTTTGTGTGATCTGACTATTTTACTCCTCTCCGTAGTTGCATTATGGTATTTCTGTGGTGTGAGGGTGATTGGCATAATTTCTGATGCATTTTGATAATATTTATGCGATATTATGGTTTTTGGTGGCTTAGAGAGCCTTATTTTGGACTTTTATGGTTATCTTTTGATACGTGCGACTGATGGCTAACGGACTGCGCCAGCAGATCCAAAACATTGATATTAGGATGGTCACATATTTGGTGTGGTTTTGTACCTTTTAAATCTCATTTCGACCCTCGATTTAGAAAACTGTGATTTCGAGTTTCAGGGGTCAATTTTGTGAAAACAACATTTTTTTGAAATTCTGATATCACTATTGAGTTCGGAGCGTCAAATTAGGTATGATTACATAGTTCGTTTGCGTATATCGGACTCTGAATGAATTTCAAACACCCCGTCTAAGTCCGTTTTGGACATAAAAATCTGGTGCACCAGGTTGCTGGTGCAACCTAGAAAACAAGGGATAAAACTCATTTGAGGAACCTGATTTATGCCTTATTTTCCTGGCAACCTGGTGCAAGTATAAATAGCCCATTTTGCCTGATTTTGCTCATTCTTACACCTTGCCTCTTGAGAGTTAAACCCTAAAATAGTATGGGAGCTTAAAAGTGAAGCTTGTGGGTGTTTGGGAAGCTAGATTAACATCTACTTCTTGATTCATTTATGGATTTAAGGTGAGATTTCATTCGTTTCTTACTTTAATTCTTGATTTAATTGTTCAAAACCCCAAAAATCTTAAGGCTTGATTTTAAACTCCAATTTTACTTGAATAATGTTTTAATCTTATAATTACTAGCTTTTCATCAATTTAACCTTCAAAATAACTTCGACTCTTGATTTTAACGCAAATTTTAAAGATTTTATCTGATAAAGCTTAAAAATAGTTTTTCTTCGATTTGAACCTCGTTTTTGACTTAATTTGACTTGGGTTTTTAGTTGTAGATTTCAAAAAGTATGAGGAACACGATTTTGAAGTAAAGTTATGATTTTGCCTCTATTTTTTGAAAACCCATTTTGGGAGTTCTTTTTTTATCCAGATCTAAAAGTAGGCAATATGGGTATTATTAGCTTTATTTTGATGCATAGATTCTATATTTCTTGGTTTTAGTTGATTTAGGGATCATTTGTGAGAAGTAGAGCATTATGGTTGAAGTGGTGTAGATCAGTTTTGGCCTTCGAGGTAGGTTATGGCTTAATTTTTTCAGACTGGACTGGGTATTAAATGCTGGTACAAAATGCATGTTAACGGTGAGAACTCATCATGATAAATGGCTATCTATGTGTTGTGTCAGTGTGGGGGCCTATATGTGATGAAATCATTGAAATTAAAATATTATGTGATATGTGTGACCGTGCGGGGTCTTATGTGATGTTGATAGCCTAGAATACATGTGAATAATCGTATTGTGTTGTTAGAAATTTCTATTGTGGTGACTTTGGTGCATTGTGATATATATATATATATTGTGTGGGCATATGAATCATGTGAATAATTCAGAGATAGTGGAAATAATGTGTTGTGAACATTGCATCATCATATGGATCATTTAACTTGTTTGTTTTATTGATTTATATATATGCTTGTTTCCATGTATGGTACTTGGTTTGTGTCTTATGCTATATATGTGCTTTGAAAACACTGGAAATACTGGAATTACGAGAAACACTGAAAAATACTGATTATTGGTATCAAATATTGGATATTATGGACCTTCTTCGAAGTATTATGTCGGAGAAGACTCGATGACTGTGTGTCAACTTAATGGTTGTGTGCCAACCTCGTGCATCATCACCATATACATTGCATTTGCTTTATTGTGTTTATGTTGTGCTTGTACTGCCATATTGACTTGTCATCTATCTATTTATTCTATATCTTTACTTGTAAATATCATGACCCGAGACTACCCCATAGTCGCAATAATGGTGCTTACGGTTACAAGTGACCACAAGCTAACTCATGAGCTGGTACCTGCTATGAGCACTGAATAAAATATGAACATAACATATGTGCGAAAGATAAATTGAGACTGAAGTGTAAATCTGAATATTGAAATGAGAAAATCAATCATAAGTCTGGAACATCTGGTAAAACTAAAAATAACTGACTAACTGTCTAACTAACTATCTGATCGTTTAAAGCCTCTAAACTGTCTGAGGAGTTGATGGGATAAACCCCCAACTAACTCCTACTGACTGAATAAAATAAAATACTGAATAGCTAAATAATCATAACACGTCCTCGATGGATGAGGACTCACCACTATGGCTACTGGATTGCGCTGAATTGTATAACTGCGATTGAAAAACTACGCGTCCGAACCTATGATATAAGACATCATAGCGCAAAGAAGAGTATGCAAGCAATACTTTAAATGTACTAATATATGAGATGAGGTCAGGCTAATATACATGGGGTACTGTGCATATGAAATAAGGACTAACTGAAAAACATAAGATAACTTAACATGAATGTATGAAAACTATAACATCTGAGAATGCAAGACTAAGTGTATATCTATTATGTTACTAAGATAATCTAAAATCTGAATGACTGAAATCTGTAAAAATAAATATCTAAAAGTGTGTACACTTAGTCAAGCAAACCTGAACTGAAAATACACTAAATACTGTACTGAGACCATGAGAGGTATCATGTAACCGACATGCCCCTATATGAGCTAATTAGGGTCCAACCTGTGACCCTAGTTGGAAGGGTGTCAGTATCGTGCCACGGGTACTAACACTAGCTGTGTGGATCCACTAAACTAATATCCCGAAGAACCAGGGTGTCAAGCCTAAACCGACCGGTGACCCCTGACAGGAAGTCAAGCCTAAACGGATGACCCCTCATATCCTATGCTAGCTACGTATTTCTAGAATACATGGACTACTACTAACGACTCTACCTAACTAACAGGGAAGCCACCATCCCTGCATTCGCTCGGTGCTAAATCCTACTCCCAACTGAACTGACAATGGTACTAGACTAAACTAAACTCAACTGATTGTAATTATACAACTGACAATGCTCATCATAAATATGAATATTTAAGTATACTGATAAGGTTCGTGGATTAACTGTCTGAATACTTGAAAAGCTGAATTTATGTAAATCACATTGGTATCAGGTGTTCATAACCCACCAAACACTGAATGGAATTAACAATAATTCCATATGAAAGCTTTAAAACCATAGTAGGGGATCATTATTCAAAACACAACAATTCAACATTTCATCAAACACATGAGATTCATGAACTTAAGCATGAGAATGGGTAAAACATGCAAGAATAACATGATTTCAAGAGTAAACTCATAACTCAAGGATTCAACATGAAGATTACAACATTTAAAACATGTAATGGCTCATTCCATTGAAAACACTTCTGAACATAACTTGTAATTGAATTAACAAGAGATTCATGGAGATATTTTAACTTTAAACATGGAAAACTCATAATTTAAAACCAAAAATGATTCTTAGACTCCATGGATGAAAGGAACTTATGGATGAACATCCCACATACCTTACAAGGTGAATTCGTGAAGATTCTTGGGAATTTCTTGATATTCGAAGCTTGAATTCCTTGATTGCTTGAGAATAGGTTAGGGCTTGTTCTTAAGGTTGAAGATGGTTTTCTTGAGAGATTTTATGAATAAAGGGGTAAATAATGCCCCTTGCGGACTTAAATTTTATGTTATGGACGAGTTTGGGTGAGGGAAAATGACCTAAATACCCTTAATTAATGAGGAACAAAAAGCTGGATGGGGGAGGAAGGGCACCTCATAGGCTCTGGTACGGTGCATTAGAGGGGGAGACGCGGGCTCCAATGCGGTGCACTAGAGGGGGCACTGTGGGCTCATCCCAGTACTGCTACTGTTTTGGTGATCCAAACACACTTTTAACTCGTCTAAAAATTTTAAAACTCACCTGAGATGAACTTTACACAACCCTGATTATGAATCAACTTAGAAATCAATGTTATAAGGTTGGGAAGGTAAAAAATAAAATCGTTGAAGTTTAGGGGTCTTGGAAAAGACTAAGTACTCAACACTTAGGCAAATTTTAAAGTTTTGAACCCCTTAAACAAGTGACTGAGAGCTGAAACGAGCTAAGAATTTTACGGGGTATTACAATATCTCCCTCTTAGGAATATTCATCCTCGAATAAGACTGGTTTAGCTAAGAGTACTGAAGAAACTTAGATCATATACTGAGCATGTATGACTGGAAACATGATTCCGTAATTGAGTCTGAGATATGATACATGAACTGAACTGAATGTATGCAATGACATAAAATGGATTACATAGCTGAAACTGAGAATAGAAGAGATTTAATCTGAGGAAAATCATTACCTTAAGCTGAATCTAAGTTCGCGGAGAAAAGGTAAGGGTACTTAGTTAGCATATCTGCTTCTGCTTCCCTAGTGGCTCCCTCAACAGACTATTTTGTGAAAGAACTTTGACCAAGGAAACTTCTTTATTTCTTAGTCTACGAACCAGATGATCAAGAATCTCAACTGGGACTTCTTCGTAAGAAAGGCTATCCTTAACATTCACATCCTACAAAGGAACAACTATAACTGAATCACCAATACATTTCTTTAACAAAGAAACATGAAACACGGGATGTACTGACGCCAAATCTGTAGGCAACTCTAGATCATAAGCTACCTTCCTAAAATGACTCAAGATCCTATATGAGCCAACATATCGGGGACTGAGTTTCCCCTTCTTGCCGAATCTCCTCACTCCCTTCATGGGAGAGATTTTCAAATATACCAAATCACTACCCTCAAACTCAAGATCTCTCCTCCTCACATCTGTATAAGATTTCTAACGTCTTTGGGATGTCTTGAGCCTCTCCCTGATCAATTGAACCTTTTTCATGGCCTTAAACACTGAATATGGCCCTATCAAAGTAGCTTCACCTGCTTTAAACAAACTAATAGGAGACCTACATCTCCTTCCATAAAGATTCTCAAATGGAGCCATCTGAATACTGGAGTGATAACTGTTGTTATAGGCAAACTCAATCAAAGAAAAGTGATCTTCCACACCCTCAAGCTAGGGGCCACGAAGAGATTCATCATCCCTAGTTTGGATACTAAATAGGAATATTGAATTATGTTGAGACTCTTAGTGAGAATATCATCTTGCTACTCTTTAGTACACAGATATATAGTCTCAATAACACCCTACAATTTTTTTTCTCAAATAAAATGGCTATATCAATGTGTTTGATCCATTCATGAAACATAGGGTTAGTTGTGATCTGCATAGTTGACTTGCTATCACAGTGTACAAGAACAAGTAGTGTCACAACTTTATCCAGTTTTTTAAACAAACTGACAATCCAAATAACCTCTACCACAGTTGAAACTAAGCTTCTATATTCAGCTTCTGCTGAAATGCGAATGTAGTAGGTTATTTTTTTCCTTTTCATGATATAAGTGTGTCACCAAATTTCACTAAGTATCCAGCGACTAACCTTCTAGTTGTTGGACAAGTTTCTCAGTCATCATCACAAAATGCCTGCAACTTAAGAGATGTTGAAGATGGTAGAAAAATCCCAAGACCAGGAGACTGTTTGATGTATTTAACCACCCTGATAGCTCCCTGCTTATAAAAGGTCTTTGGATTATGCATAAACTGGCTAAGGAACTGATCTACAAAGAAAATGGTTGTCCGTGTGACAATTAGGTACAACAATCTCCTAACTAATCTTTGATATTCACTATGATCTGATAGAACACTGTCATTTTTGGAACTTGAACTAACGTGTTTATTGAATTCTACTGATGTAAGCTTGTGCATCAAGTCAACAAAAGAATCATAAGCTCAAGAACCTGAAAGTTCTAGGTTTGAATAAGTTCCAAGGAATACTTCCATTGGTGCATAACTATTCCACTCTTGTTTCTGGAAAATTCAATATCAAGAAATAACTTGAGTTCCCCCAAATCCTTAACCTTGAACTTATAATGTAGCATAAGTTTTGCTTCTTGAATCAACTCAAGATCAGTCCCTGTGATGAGAAAAACATCTATATACACTAGTATAATTACCATGCTACTTCCTATCTTTTTGTGAATAATGAATAATCCAATCGACTCTGAGTAAAGCCAAATTCTACAAGAGTAGATGTCAACTTGATATTCCATTGTCTTGTATCTTGCTTACAGATTTTGGTTCTATTTGTTAATTGTGCATAACCTTATGGAATTGTCATGTAGACCTCTTCATGTAAGTCATATTGCAAAAAAGCATTATATATATCCATATGATGTATCACCCATTCTTTATTGCTGCTAGTTCTACTACAGATCTAACTATGACCATTTTCACCATTGGTGAAAAGTTACCTTGATAGTCCAACCCTTTTTTCTGATTATATTCCTTTGCTACAAGTCTAGCTTTGAACCTCTCTACTTTCCCTGATGCTTGGTATTTGATGTAAACCTATCTACATCCTATATCTCGTTCCAAGTGGCAAAGATACTATAATCTATGTCTTACTATATTCTAGGGCCTTTATCACCAATTGCATTGCCTCAACCCATCTAAGATATTTTGCAGCTTCACAATAAGTCTGCGGTTCAACTTCACTTGTGAACTGACTAAGGTAGCTTTGATATTTCTCAGAAATATGCTCATACTTAGCACATCATAAATATGATACAAATATGAATTTATTTCCCTTTTACTTTAATGAGGTTAAACAAAATCCTTGATCAATAATGGTGGTCTAGTTATTCTTCTTGATTGACTAGGAGTAGTAGCAAAACCTACTATAGGGTGAGGCAATGATATTGCATCACTAGATGGAGGAAAAGTGATCTAATGTAGAGGTTTTAAAGTGAAACCCAATAATGTATTAGAATCAGGTGTTGTATTAGCAAGATCAACATTTGTATGCGTCATTGCATTAGCAAGATAAATATTTGCATGCTTTATAGTATTAATATCATTAATAATATGTCCTCTTGATCATCTATTGATAGAGCAGATTCTTCCTGTAATTTAAACATGTCAATAGAAAGAGGAACAAACCTTTCAGATGTAGGAGGACTAAAAGGAAAAGTTCTTTCATGAAACACTATATCCCTGCTAATTAACACCCTACTTTCTGCAGGATCATACACCTTATATCCCTTTGTATCACTGCATAGGCAAGTAGTATTGCTTTCAAAGCTCTAGCTGCTAACTTGTCTTCTTTTGGTAACATTGTCACATAGTATAAATAATTGATAACTTTGAAATAGTCCAGTAAAGGTGTATTTTCATATAACATTTCATAAGGTGATGTATTCCTTAACACAACAGCAGGAACTCAGTTGATGATATGCATAACTGTTTTAATACAATCTCCCCAAAACCTTATAGGTAAGTATACCTGAAATCTAATTGCCCTGTTGCGTCCAATATATGTCTATGTCTCCTCTCTACCACATTATTTTATTGTGGTGTGTAGGGACATGAGTTTTGATGCACAATATCAAAATTTTTAAATAAAGCATCACAAGTCTGATTAAAAAATTTAGATCCATTGTCAAATCTTAAAACCTTGATAATTTTCCCAAATTGAGTTAATACCATCACAAGAAAATTCTTAAGTACAGTACGAACATCAGACTTAAAGTGCAGTAAGTAAATCTAAGTCCATCTTGTATGATTATCAACCAATGTAAGAAAAAAATTTATTCCATTATAAGTAGGTGCCTTATAGCCCCCAAACATCCATATGCAACAAGTCAAATGAGCTAGATGCTTCAAGAACACTAATGGGAAATGATAGTCTTATTTGTCTAGCCGCAGAACAAATACTACAATGATTCAAATGAAAAGTACGATTATTGCTAATGACAGTAATCTTTCTCAAGATAGACAGTGGTACATGTCCCTTCCTTTGATGCCAAAGCTCAACACCTGGCTTCTCTAGCACTGCCTTAGTCTGCTTTTTCATTTCTATATAATCTTTCTTATTAGCATCAAACATATATAGAACACTTTCCTCTTTACTAATCCCTTTCACCTTCCCAGTGGGGAGGTCCAAAAATAGACAAAATTCAGGAAAAAATAATGCACAACTGTTAATTCTCTTGTTAGTTTAGAAACTAACAACAAGTTAAATATAAACTTTGGAATACACGACATATTTCCCATTAAAGCACCTCCTGATAACTTATATTTCCCTACTTATGACACTACAGTTGATTCTCCTTTTGGAAGTTGACTGTCCCTGTATTTCCTACTGAAGTATCATGTTTCAACAAGTTATGATTACCAAGCATATAATTAGTAACACCTATGTCTATAATCCACTTAAGTTTAACTAATATTGTGTTTGGGTAAAGAGCATTACTTGCCAGATTAGCACTAGATTCACTTATAGTAGTCTTGTTGAGCATTACAATGATCTAATTATACTGTTCTGGAGTAAATAAAGGTTGAGTTATTTGTTTTAAAGTATCTGAACCCATTTAGATGAAGATATGACAGATATATTTGTGTGAATGTTCCCATATAGAGCCGGTGGAAGAGAATATGCACTTCTACCTCCAGTGATTATGAGTGCATGCTTTTTTCCTTTGAATTTGAAGGGTATCCAATCAATCTATAACACTTTTCCTTGACATGACCTTTCAAGTTTCAACAGCCACAAGTTAAAAGTTTGAAACGTTGTTCCTTGGAGTGACCCCTCATGTTGCAAAAATTACAGAACAACACATTATATCCTCTCTTCTGGGCTTGAGGTGGTATGTGCCACCACCACCTCATTTTGTAGTAGTGTAGAGAGCAGTAGGTTCCAACACATCTCCTCCACTGTGATTGCCACTTACAATGTATTTTTGACTCTCATCTTGAACTCTTATTGCATACACTTGATTCAATGTTAGATGTAGGAACCATCATTAGAATATGACTCCTTGGTTGACTATATCCATCATTCAACCCCATGAGAAATTACAACAGATGTTGTTTCTCCGGTTGACTAGTATATGTCTTTGATTTTTCACAAGCACAACATGAAGGTCCAACAATAGAATCGTACTCGTCCCATAGGTCTTTCAATTTAGAAAAATAGGTAAAGACAAACATGACTCCCTACTCTAAGGTAACTATCTCCTTATGCAATTGAAAAACACGTGACATACTAACTTTATGAAATTTCTCTTTTAAATCCTACCAAATTAAGCATGCATCAAATTTAAACAAAATTCTATTCAATAGAGACTTACTAACATTACCAGTAATCCAAGACACCACTAAATCATTACATTGCTTCCATTGCATGTCTAGATCTACCTGGAAATCTTCCTTCACAAATATTCCATCGATAAATCCGATATTTTTTCTGGTTAATAAGGCCAAACGTATAGCCTTGCACCACAAAGAGTAATTTTTTGTTCCTACAAGCTGAATTCTGATTGGCACTACTCCGGGAACATCTCCAACAGAAAGATGTAGAGGGTGATTATGATCTGTTACCTTCATCCTTGAATACTTTGATTTTAAAGTATCGATATCAATTTCTATATTCACCATTGATATACATAAACTCACACCTCTCAATTTTCTTCAGTTCTTCGAGAAAACCCCTAGATTCAATCAACTACAATGATAATCAGAAGATTCTAGCTCTGATACCATGAATAATTATATGGAATCTCAGCTTAACTAGCAAACTTCATTGATTTCATGTAGTAAGGAGAAGAATACATAAGGAAATTGATAGTGAACGAAGAGACAAAAAGAGAGCAAAGAGAGAAGCAGTTATTGCCTAAATGAGCTAAGTAAGGTGATAAAGAAAACATCTAAGTAGTGCAAGGTATATATACTAACTGATACAACCAAATGACAGTTGTGATAACTAATTGTCAGCTGTAAACAAATTGCACTAACTCCCACTAATCTAACTATTTAACTAGCAAATTATGTACAAGTAATACATAGTTGTACCGAAAATATAATACTGCACTGCACACTACAATCAAGACACGTCAACACATTTAGATAATTCCTTCACGCTAATGATATTCTATTTGGAAATGATTTGAATCCATTGTCAATTATAATCCTAAGCAAATTGGTTTAATTAAATCAAAAGTCCAAGTTTACTGCTATTATTTTCTAATTTTTACTAACTATCAAAGTGTAAAAATAATTATTTTTTAGCTTAAACCCTAGCTAGGTTTGATTTGATGCTTAAAACGGCTTGTAAGTGTTTATTTAGGGAAAAGACATAACTATTCCCTCATCTTTTGATCAAAATTTCAACTATACACTTTACCTTTGAGCGGGTCCTATTACCCCCTTTAAATTTTTATAAACTAGAATTAATTATCTCTTGTGTAATGAGGTGGCATAGTGTGTGTTACACACTTTCTTTGAGAAAATGAGAAGCCATTAACTTTTTTTTTGTCTTTTTTTTCTTCACATTTATCATTTATCTTTTTTTTTTCATCTATCATTTATATATTATTTTCTTTTCAGCTCTTTCATTTTGGCATAACCACATCATTCTCCTTCACCAGACCACGACCATTTATAGCAACCATTGCTGATGTTTTTTATTATTTTTTTAATCTAAAATTAGAAATATCATAATACCAGAAAGACACAATATACAAATCATTAAATTTTTGCAACAAACACCATCTTCCTCATTAACTCCAACAATTCTTAATATTTTTTCTAATTTTATTTGCTCTCTCTATTTATCAATTTTTTTAAAGAAAAATTACTTTGTAAGAGAAAAAATAAAATTATAATTTCATAATATTAAAAATCCAACAATTTAATTAATTAGCCCAAACTTAAAAGTCAAATTTAATAATGTGAAAAATCAAATTCTTTAATTAAGTAATTCAAATAATTTAACTATTTAGATTCTATTGTAATTATTTATTGACAAATTTGTCAAAGGCTAGAAACTTTGGATTATTTTATCGATTTGGTATTGTAATGTGTGAAGTCATTATTTAGTTGCAGTTCTTATGTATACCACCAGTATGGTGGATGCTCATTGTAGATATGGATGATGAAAATTATATTTAAATAATGTGGAAGAAATTTTGAAATTTAAAAAGTGATAAAAGAGAAGAACGAAAAAAAGAAAAGAAAAATACATGTGTCATATTTGAATAGGTTGTGTATTTCAGCACTTATTTGAGATTTGAATGTAGTATTTTAAGATGAAGTTAATTTCACTTTTTAAATGTCCAGGAGATAAACATCGTTTACAAATAAAAGGTGTGCAATTAAACTCAGTAATAGCATAAGAAATTACTTATGTCTTTTCTCTGTTTATTTAGTAGACTAGTTTAGCCACACGTGCCTCGCACATGTAACTTTTGATTATTTAAAATTAGACAATTTTATCTATTACAAAGATTTTTAATGAAATGAAAAAAGTTCAAAACATATATATTATTGTAAGCACATATATATTTTACCATCAGAAGTTTCATATGGTTAATGGATTTAATATATTGTAGATATAGATGTAGATTTACAGACTTTTTAAATTTTCTTAAAACCAAATTTAGTTGATTTAGAATTTTTAAACTAATGAAAAAATATTAGTTGTCATTAATTATGATGACTTCCGATAAAGAAAGGTTTTACCATAAATATATTTAATTAATTTTCAACTATTAAATATTAGAAAAAATAGTGAAAAGATGATTTTGTCTAAAATAAAGACTTTTAATGAAGGACAAAAAGTTCAAACGACATTTCTAACGCCCCTTCACACTTTTAATATATTATAGATTATAGATATAGATAGACATAGATAGATAGATTACAGATATAGATATAAATTATAGATATAGATTATATATTATTATAGATATAGATTATAGGTAGATATTGCGTTCTCTTTTCCCATTCTTATTCTACTTGGGAGTGTTAGTACTCCATATATTTAGGATAATTATTTTTATTAGTAATTGTATTATTCGTATGTTAGAATATCTGTAGTGTAACTACGAGCTTCATTACATTTATTAGGCAAAATGGCTCGATGGACCCTTGTATTATATCTGTTTTGTAATGTGGATACTTCTACTTACATGTTTGTCATCTGGACCCTTGAACCCACTAAAAAGCAATATTTTAAACACTATTTTGCATATGTGGCATTAATCTGGTGAGATGGAATAACGCGTGTAAAAACGTGTTTTTAGGCGAGTGAAGTTAACATTTGTCATTTTAAAATATTTTTTAAAATTAAAAAATAATTAATTTAAAGAATTAGCTACAACAATTTTTTTTAAAAAAATCCCAAAATCTTCTCTCTGCTTCATACACCTTCCCCCACCCTCCACCTAGTACGACACATCTGCCACCCCCATCCCCACCCAAAACCACCACCACAACATCAACTAACTATTCTCACCCCTACCAAGCACCACCATCACCCCTACCCAGCACCACCACCATCACATCCAGCCACCCTCTCTTCCCCCGTCCCCCACCTAACACCACCACCACAACATCAACCAACTATTACCACCCTTGTGTACCACCCCCACACCTATCCAACACCACTACTATCACATTCAGCCACCGTCGTCCCCCATCCCCCACCCAATACCACCACCACAACATCAACCAACTTTTCCTACCCTTATCCTCTATCCCCATCCTGCACCACCACCACCACCACATTATTAGTACTCTTTGAATCATAAGCAACCTCATGCCGTAGTAGAGCACTCTTTGAACATAGAGATTCAATAATGGCAGAAATGACTTCTTCCTCTCCATTGTTTCTTAGAGCAAAAAAAGCAGCATAGCATTCATACATGTCATTTTTTTCACTCAAAAGAACCTTCCTTAAATCCTCAACAGAGGAATAAGAAGCAGGAGCAGCAGGGTTCACTAACAGGAAGGGTGACAGAAGTTTTTCAAGTACCCAAAGTTGATAAATCCAATTCAAAGAGAAATTCATGTTTGTAATAGAAATTCAAGATTTGGGTATAAGCAATTGAAGGGTAAATTGGGTGATTCGAAGATAAATTCATGCTCCTTGTAAGAATTCAAGATTTGGATATAAGCAATTTTTCTTTCTCCATAAAAATTGCTTCTTGATACAACAAAGATTCAATTTTTTTTTTCTGTTTTCTAAAATGGGTGTTGAACATCAAGAAGATATTTTGGTGACTGATGGAGCCGATTTCATTAGACACACAGTGGTGCAGCTACTGAACAAAGGTGTTGAACATTAACAATTTTTTTCTAAAAAATTAGTATGTGTGTGAGAGAATTTTGTGTGTTTATGGACTTGATAATATTGTGTGTGTTTGGGGTGGGTTGGAGTGGTGGTGGGGATGAAAGAAAAAGGCATAAATAATTTTAATATTTAATTTTTATTTGATATTTAATAAATGATGTGGAATTTAATATAATATTTAAAAATAACGTGGAAGCTGACGTGGAAGTGGGTGTGTTACACACACCGAAATAGTGTTCAAAATATTACTTTTGAGTGAGTTCAAGGGGCCAGATGACAAACATCTAAGTAGGAGTATCCACATTACAAAACGAACATAGTACAAGGGTCCATCGAGCCGTTTTGCCAAGTTATTAGTTTTAATTTAGAATATTTTAGTGTACAAATGTATGTGAAAAAAATTTCAATATAATTTCTCTTTATTTAAAAGTAGATCGAGTTATGAACTAAATAATAAATGTTTTGTTGGTACAATAATTGTTATTATTTAAAACAAAATTGTAATTTCGTCAAAAACATATTTTAGAGTTTATATTAGTAGACTAGTCGTATTTGGCTCGTGCTGAGCTCGGGTCCGAACCATAATAAACTTTATATTTATAAATTTTACTTTCTCCATTTCATTTTACGTGACAAAAAAGAAAACAAGAAAGATTTTTGAAATTTGGGGTGTAAAACAATTCTTATATATTTGTGTGGTTGTAAATCATTCTATTAAGGTAAAAGAAAAATTTTAAAAGTAATTTGCTTCTAATTATAGTCAGGTAACATCTTTTTTTGAATGGACTAAAAAAAAGTGTGCCACATAAATTAAGAATTTGTAGTTTTTTTTTTTCGTAATGTAATGAGCATTGTTCATCTTGTTGCTATTCTTGTTTTTTTATTTTATTTTTGTGACACAGGGTAAAGGTCGTTTGACAGTATTTCAAAATATTAATCAAATAATTTCTTTTTGTAATTTAAAAGAATTATTTTTTTAAAGTATATTTTAGATTTTATTTTTATTTTTAAACACATGCATTCACCAATGCTTTTTTTCTTTTTATTTTACTTATATTTTTTAAGATCATGCCTTTAATGATTCAAACTGAATTTTACCTTTTTAGACATATAAAAATTCGAAGGATTAAATTCATACAAAATTTGAATTTAATTCATGATCATTTGGATTAATTAATGAGAAAAATTCATAAATGGCAAACTTAAACTCATAATTAGGAGTTTCATAACAACTGTTTCATAATTACCTGAAATAGCAACTTGTATTTTGTATTTTATAAAAGTTTTTCTACTAAAATATATATACAACAATATTTACTGCCCCTTTTTTTACTCAAATCAGTTGAGTTAAATAAGGAATAATTATCTCATGTATTTAAAACATTTAATTTCTTTTTAAAACAGTAGATACTTTTTCATAAATTACTCTTATTTAAATTAATAGATTCTTTTCTAAATCAAACTCAACTTCTAAAATTCAAAATAAATCATCATTACTGTTTTTTCTCTCTTTCACTCTCTTATATCTCTAAAAAAAATTTCATCTTATTCTTTTTATCATTTTTTTTATTTTGATTTCTTTTTTATTTTCTATTTTTTTCTTTCAACTTTATTTTGTCTCTTCTATTTCTCTTCTTTTTTTTCTTTTTCGTTTTTTTCTTTATTTTTTTCTTTTTCGTTTTCTTATTTTTTTCCTTTCTCATTTTTTTTCTTTTCTTATTCTTGTTTTCTTATTCTTTTTTTCTATCTTCATTTCTTTATTTCTTTTTTTCTCTTTTATTTTTACACTTCTATTTCTAACTTCTATTTCTCTTTCTTCCTTTTTTTTCTTTTTTTTTTTGGATTTTGTTTTTTATTTTTTGTCTTTATCTATTTTTTTATTTATTTTTATTTTTTTACTCTTCTATTTCTATCTTTTATTTCTAAAAGACAAATATCTATATCACATATATATATTCGAAAAACATACAAAATATATCTACATACATATCTACATATGTATTTACAGTATAAAACATACATATATATCTGCATACGTATCTACACAAATACATATCTGACTATATGTATATATAAACATATAGGACACAAAATCTCTATAACAAAAATGACAACTATAAACATATACATATAAGTTATCATATGTATTTACGGTACAAAACATACATATATATCTGCATATGTATTAATAGAAATACATATCTAACTCGAATGTATATATAAACATATAGGACACAAAATATCTATAACAAAAAGGACAACTATACACACACACACACACACACACATATATATATATATGTAATTAAAAAATACATGATACATATCTTAAATAGTAAAAAAATACAAATAAGTACATATGACATCCTCTAATAAGTACATAAGTACATGAAATACATAATATGCATATGTTTTCTTTTACACAATACATATTACATTACAAAAAAATACATATAGCTTTGCATAGGTATTTACAGAATATATGTCTAATCCATATGGTAATTATCTTACAAAAATTATAAATATTACTTTGAATGAATTTATAACAAACTAATCATCAATTTCTATATTTGATAGAGTATTACACACACAAAGGGGGTTCACAATTTTTTCTCTTCACCGGACAGTGAACAACACACCATTTGCATCTTCTCGATGCTTCCACCATTAGCAACAAAATACACAACTCTTTCTCCACTTTATGAACCAACCAATAAAATTCTCCATCTTCCCATTTTCAAGCAAACCAAAATACACTCACCTTAACTTAGCAGCAACATACTCCTTCTCCTCCATATGCGCAATTTGAAAAACAAATAGATAGTGATATTGGAGATTACAAAGTATAGCAAAAAAATAAAATAACAGAGAGAAAAATACACATAGTGAAGGTGTAATTGTGTGAAAAAAGTGAGAGAGATACTTATGATAATTGAAGAAACTTTTTTGAGGAATTTAGGGTTTGTTTATTGGTGAATTTACGTGAAGAGAATTACAAGTAATGAAGGTGTAATTGGGTGAAAAAAAAGGAAAGAGATGATGTTTGTGAAGTTTGTTTTTGGGTAAATTGGAGAGAGGAAAAATAATGGAGTGAAAAATAGGAAAAAAAAAGAGTGAAACACGCGTGTATAGAGTTAATGGGCAATAAAAATGCTACTTTTTCTATAAAATGTAATTTTGAGAAAGTGTTGCTATTATTGTAATTATGGTCTTAAGTTTGTCACCTCATGTAGTTTTTCCTTAATTAATCAATCTGGGCCTTACAAATTAGTTGGTCCATTTTGTTAAATTCAAGACCAAGGTCCATTATAAATTGGACCCCAGACCCATGCCACATGTCAGGGTGACTTGGCGTCTCCTTCAAATTCAAGACCAATGAGACGACGCAATATGTACAAATAATGTGGATTTCTCATTCAAATTCAAGAACCAGTCAAAAGTCATCAAGTGTCAAAGTGATAAATTTTAGCCAATCACAAGCAACTCGGCCTACTCCTTACAACTATAAATAGAGGGTAACATAACATTCTAAAGCACATTCAGAAAGAGGAATTTGATAAGCATTGGCAACATCGGCATCAACTATAAGTTTTTGCAAGGAGCAATCAACAGAGTTTTTTCTGGAGATTATTCCAAAGCGACAAAATATTTTTTGATATTTCTGGCGATTCAAATACATCATCTCCAGGAGTCCAAATCATGTAACGATTTGAGAAATACGCTACTGAAGGCCCTCAGATCATTTCTAAGTTTAGGAGAGAAGAATCAAGAGAGTTACGAAATTGTACTCACAAGATTCATCAATAAAAATTACTTTTTTTTATTTTGTTTATCTTTGGTTGCAGTTAATTTTTGACGCTTTGAAAATTTCTGGCGAACAAATTTGGCATGCCCAGTAGAACCATTTTTTCTCTCCATCTCTTCTTTCTACGAATCAAAAGCAAAAAATTCAACTATTACAATGGACTTCAAAAAAATAAACGATGTTACATGCAAGGGATCTACAACAACATCTGCTAACCTTAGTCGTGTTAGACCAATTACTCACCAAAATTTCAAGGTTGATAGCTTGGATATATCTGAATACTTCACCTCTTTGGAGGTGGAAAAAAACAACAACTCTCATAAGGCGGCTGCTGGGGGAAATCTTGCATCCATGTTCTTCGACGAGCTTTCTCTAACCAGATCCAACTTTGGTGAACTTGAGGATTCAGTGGATTCTCTAATTTTAACGAAGGTAAATGCCTTAATGGATGACTTAACTGGAATGAACAAGAACTTCACAATGATGGAGCAAACCACTAAAGCCCTAAAGAAAACGGTTGATGATAAGAATATTCATACTGCTAAAATCATAAACAAACTAGAGGCTTGCGAACCAAGAGAGTCGAGTCACATCCCTACTTATCCACCCAGTTTTACCCTATAAAAAAGGATGTTGAGGAATTACTTGCTAAGTCTAAATCCCAAAAGAAGAAATAATCTATTTCAATTGCAGCCTTATCTGTCCAACAGTTGCAAGATATGATAACACACACTATTAGGGCTCAATATGGTAGAGTACACAAAGTTTATTGTATTACTCCAAGCCTTACACAAGATGAATTGATTGTCTACCTATGGAAACGAGCTATCAACTATAAAAGTTACAACAATTTGATGGTAAGGGAAACCCGAGGCAACACATTGCCCATTTTGTCAAAACATATAGCAATGCTGAAACACATGGCGATCTCTTGGTAAAACAGTTTGTTCGTTTATTGAAGGGGAATGCATTTGAATGGTATATTGACCTGGAGATGAGTCAATTGATATTTGAAAGCAGCTCGAGAAGGAACTTCTCAATCGATTTTACAGCATCCGATGAACTGTGAGCGTGATAGAGTTGACTGGTACTAAGGAAAAAAAGGATGAGCCTAAAATGGATTACATCAATCGATGAAGATCATTGAGTTTAGACAACAAAGAATGCCTTTCTGAAATATCTACTGTAGAAATATGCATTAACAAAATGCATTAGGGCCTTCTATACATACTACAAAGAATCAAATTGCAAATATTTGAAGAGCATCCTACACGAGCACATGACATAGAGTGGAACATCGCAAGTCATGAAAAGGCATCCTCTTTCATTGACCTGATGAAAGAAAAAATAGAGTCCAAGCAAAGTGTAATGCCCCGAATCTAACACCCGGAATGCCACACGGTGCTCATGACCCCAAAGGAACACAAGCTAACCCATGATTGATATCTGTATCTGAGCACTGCATAATATACTGTATAAATGTAGAAATAAAGGTTAAAAGGCCATAAGGTTCAAAACTGATAAAACATAACATCCGAAGGTATGGTATATCAATACCAAAATAAACTGAAACAAGACTGTCTGAATATACTATGGTCTAAAAAGCCTCTAAAGCTGAACTGTCTGAATAAGGAGTTGATGGGACCTGTCCCCAACTAACTCCAACTACTGAAATAAACTAAGTAATGAAGAAATAAAGTAATGATCATGTCCTCGAAGGATGAGGACTCACTACTGACTCTAACTGTTGACACTGGAATGCTACTGATACTCTGGAGCTCATACTTCTAAACCTATGGTATAAAAACACCATAGCACAAATGCGTCAGTACGATTGAATGTACTAGTATTCAAGTAAGGTAGGCTGAATGTAAAGGGTTTAAATACATGAACAATACTAACTGACTGTATAACATGAACATAAAATTACATACATGAATGAGTGATTGTAACTGAATTGGTGATGATACTGACTCTTGAGTCTGAATACTGATAACAGATATAACTGATACTGAGCGAATGTGTCTGATAGTCTAGGTTCTGATGGAACTAGCTGGGTTTCGTACTGTACTAAATTGACTGTAGCTGATAGTCCTAAATTCTGTAGAACTATCTGAGTTATATTACTGAGACTGAGACTGTAATTATGGGAAGTAGTCATCTAACCGACATGCCCCAAATAATGCATTATAGCTGAGTTGGTGTCCAATCTGTAACCCCAATTGAAAGGGTGTCAATACTGCGCCACTGGTAAAGACAGGCTGTTGGTAACCGTCATCTGACAGTGTCCCCAAAAGAAAATGGTGGTACCCTTATCTGACAGTGTTTATCCACCTCATCAAGCCTTGTCTGTCAGTGTTGATGTCTCAACCTATGCTGGCTACATATTTTTGGAATGCAAGGATTGCTTCTAAGGATCACATCCTCAACTGTCAGTGTGTGTCCTCATTCTTGGGTTCACTCGATGCTAAATTCTACTCCCATCTGAATAGACACTGAACATGATTAACTGAACTGAATTGGACTGAGTTCATTGAGTTCTGTTAACTGACGGAATACTACTGAGATTACTGGGATTACTGAGTTTTCCTGAGTCACATGACTGACTGAATTCTACTGAACATAGCTTGCCTGAGGATATCGTGAAAACATAACACTGGCTCTAGGCACACAGCTAAATTATCGGGTACAAGTACCCCCAGGACTCGATAGAAGAAAACTAACAAGGCATGACATTCTTGAATACATGACTAACATCAACAATCCATAATACAATAAGTTAGGGAATTCATGAAGCACATGGTTATCATAATCTTGTACATGAATAGAAAAGCATATAAACATGTTATAATTTCATCAACTAGTCTTATGAGCATTTTATAAAACATTTATAATGCACAACAATATCATAGAAGTCATTGTGATCATAAGGGTAAAGGATGCACTTATCATTTGGGTCACAATTGAGGTATGATGCATAATTTCTAGTCCCTTAGGCATTTTATCAAACACCTTACATGCACAACTTAAGGCATAGGCATAATCATCAAATTATCACTTCAAAACTCCATGAATCGACTAAACTTATAGATTTCAAGCCACACATTAACATAGTTTCATGAACAACACACAAAGATTCTAGCTTGGGAATCACATCATCATAATCTCATGAACATAATCAACCCACAACAAAATATTCACAATACATGATTTAAAACTTGATTCTTGAACTTCATGGATGGAAGGAATCCATGAATGAACACTATGCATAACTTAGTTCTTGATTCTACGAAGTTTGACGGTGGAATTTTCTTGAATTTGAATCCCCAATTGAAAACCCTAAACTTGTTCTTGAGGAAAATTGAGAGAAACTAGTATATTTTGGGTGAAAAATGGTTGAATTACGTGTTATTGGGTTTATATAGGGGTGGGAAATTGACCCTTTTTTCCCTTAAAAATGCGAACATTTAATGACTGAAATTTGGCATCGACGCAATACCCGATGCGTCGCGCCATGATCACGCCAAGCCTCAGTAGTTTCACTAGTAGTCCCTGCAACAATGTTAACCAACACGATGGGTGACGCGGCGCGCCAAGATCACATTGGTCCACTATTTTGGGACACCAAACGTGGTCTAATCGAGGTCCGAAAAATCCAAAACTTGTTCGGGGACACCTATTGACCTCTTTGATCATGAATTAACAAACATACGGACCATTAAAGGACATTAAGGTGGAAAAATAAGATTACCAACTTTCGAAGGCCAAAAATAAGCTATGTCTAGGAACTTAGCTAGAGTTTTCTAAGTCTGGGACCCCTTGACAAGCTTAAAGGACTGAATTAAGCTTAGAAATTTTGTGGGGCCTTACAAAAGGTATGACCTCAAAGACTAAAGAGTCCGTGGCAGTGAAAGAAACTTCTGTAAAGGTCACAACCAAATAAAAGGTGAAAGAAGATGAAGCTTCAAGGCAATATCCAAGGGAGTATAAATGTCGTCCAACCTTAAAAGAGTTAGAAGCTAAGGTTTATCCATTTCCAATTTCAAATGTACCTATGATACGAGATTAATTGCTAGTTAATAAAATCATTGATCTTCCTGAATAAAAAAGGTCAGAGGAAAACAATAAGGTCAATGATCCTAAGTACTGCAAGTATCATCGCGCCGTTGTTCACCCAACAGGAAAGTGCTTTATCTTGAAGGAGAAAATAATGAAGCTAGTAAGTGAAGGAAAAATCACCATCAACATGGATGAAACATTAGAAGCAAATTATGCTAGTATCATACCCGAGAAGAATGAGAATTCAATATAGCAAACTATTCCAAGCTCAATCTTCTCACAATTTAGGAGCTGTGAGCCAGTTGAAGTGGGTTTTCCAAGGGAAACTCTTAAAGTCTCATTGGGAACAGACAACAAAGCTAAGATAATGATGATGATGGTTGGACCTTGGTTTCTCGTAAGAAAAAGAGACATCAAATGGTTTTAAGAATACGACTTCCTAAGCCAAGAGTGATGAAGAGTAGCGTGGAGCATCTACGACCATCAAAAGTGTTAAGTTTGATACTAGAAAGAAGATTGATGGCTCACTGTCACGAAAGGCCTGAAGGATTATTACATTGTATGAGTTCTTTTCAGAAAAATTCTTGAAGATAGTCAAATTGGTACCACACATATAATTTCCAGCATAGAGGAAATAAAGGAAAGCAAAGAAGCGCATTGTCCAACAATAGCACAAGAATATCATGCTAATAGAGAAGTCGCATCATATTGTGCTGTAATTTCCTTCACGGATGATGATTTATTGTTAGGGTCTAAACTACATAATAGACCTTTGTTTATTATAGGGCTATTCGAGAACAACATACGAATTGCATATTGATCGATGATGTTTCGACAGTCAATATCATGTCAAAGACGGTGCTCAAAAGTCTTGGCATCTCTATTGATGAATTGTCCAAAAGCAATATAATGATTCAAGGCTTTAATCAAGGAGGACAACGAGCCATAGGAAACATTTATGTAGGATTATCCATTGGTGACATGAAACAAAACATTTTGATTTATGTTATAGATGCCAAAATATCATACAACTTGCTTCTCGAACGTCCCTGGATGCATGAAAATGGAGTGGTGTCATCTACTTTGCATCAATGCATAAAGTATATAAAGGATGGTGATGTAGTAAAAATTAATGTGGATATCAATCCTTTCACTGAGACAGAGTCGTTCTTTGCAGATGCAAAATTTTACTTGGATTTTTGTGAATTGAGTCTGGAGAAATAACCACTAGCCAACCCAACTAATGTTATTTTAAAAGAAGTAAAGGTTCAGCGGGCTGCTGTCAATATGAACATTAGTTGATGTCATTGGTGAGAAGATACATGGTCTTAGAGAGGCACAAATGAAGTTGAGAAAGCAAGGGCATTATGTTGCCACTCCTAAGTTTGTCTTGGGATTAAAATTGTCGGAACCTCTTCGAATTTCTACTAAGAAGGAAAAGGAAACAACTTTATCACATTATGCCTCAATAAAAAAAGACAAGGAATCTATGGATGAGAAGATGCCACACCAAACTTCTGTGCTTGAACGCATAGGAAAATTGACACCTCATGTCTCTATATTTTAAATATTGGGTTGCAAGGACAAAAGTAGAGCCTCTCAAAAAATGGAGGGAGAGGCCTACACCTCAAGAACTTCTATCTTTTATCGTTTGGGAACCACAAGAAATTCATTAGCATAAAAAGGTTGCTGGAGAATGAAAAACAAGGTTTTGTAAGGAATCGATGACAAACACATTCACGGTATCTTCCCATCACGTATGAAGAGAAAAGTTGTGTTCTAAATCACCACAAATGGTTAAATAAAAGTGAAAATAATCACCATTGTGTTCACTAACCAGTTTTTTGGAGAAACAAAGAAGGAGCAAGAAGAAGCCATCACGACATCTGAAGGAAGTCAAATGAAAGATTCAAACTTTGTACAAACATCCTATCACATAACAGTGGAAGAAGGTCCAAACTTTGATGATGTGAATGATAATATTCAAGAGGATCCACCCCAACTAGAGGATGGAATACAATCAACCGTAGATGAACTCTAAGAACTTAATTTCAATACTCTAGAAGATTTGTGCCCAATATTCATCAGTGCTCTTCTTACACCGCAAGAAGAAAGGGACTACTTTAAGTTATTAGTTGAGTACAAAAATGTTTTTGCCTGGTCGTTCCAAGAAATGCTAGACCTTAGTCTTAGGGTAGCTATTCATCATTTGGTGATAAAAAAAGAGGCACGTCCTATAAAGCAGTCACAACGAGTATTTCGTCCTGAGTTGGTAACACAAATTGAAGCAAAGGTCAATAAGCTTATCGAAGTCAAATTTATCCGAGAAGTGAAGTACCCATCATGGATCTCAAACATTGTACCTGTCAAGAAGAAGAATGGTCTAATATGTGTCTGCATTGATTTTTGAGACTTGAATAAGGCATGTCCAAAAGATGATTTCCCGATACTGATCATAGAGCTCATGGATGATGCGACAACTAGACATAAAGCTATGACAATTATGGATGGGTCTTTCAAATATAATTAAATTAATATTTCTCCAAAGGATGAAGAATGCACTGTATTTCAAACTCCAAAAAGGATATATTGTTACAAGGTTATGCCTTTTGGTCTAAAGAATGCGGGTGCAACCTACCAACGTGCAATGTAAAACATTTTTTATAAGAGGGTGGAATGTTACATCAATGACTTGGTGGTAAAGACAAAGTGCAGGGACGACCATCTTGAAGACCTTCGCATTATTTTTGTGAGGTTTAGAAAATTTAACTTAAAAATGAACCAACTCAAAAGTGCATTCAGGGTTACTTCAGGAAATTTTCTTGGCTTTATTATGCGTCATCGTGGAATTGAAGTTTATCCCAAAAAGATTGATGCCATTCAAAAATGCCTGAGCCAAAAAACTTAAGAGACCTCCACAGTCTACAAGGAAATTTGGCATTCATTCGGAGGTTCATTTCAAACTTGGCTGGAAGATGTCAACCCTTCAACCATCTAATGAAAAATGTGCACTTTTTTGCTGGGACCAATCATGTCAAAATGCTTTTGAAAGCATGAAAAGATACTCGTTGAATCTACCTATATAAGGGGCACCAACTCCTGGAAAGCCGTTTACACTCTACATTACATCACAAGAGTGATCACTTGGTTGCTCAGGAGAATGAAGATAAGAAAGAACAATCATTGTACTGTCTATGTCGAACCTTGATATGATTTGAGTTAAATTATACGCCCATTGAGAAGATGTGTTTATCTTTGCTTTATGCGATAAAAAAATAAGGCATTATTTTTAAGCATATACCATCAAGCTAATTTCTTGGGTTGATCCCATGAAGTTTTTAATAACACATCCAGTTTTCTCTAGGCGTCTAGCAAGATGGTCTATATTATTTAACTAATATGAGATTGTATACATGCCTCAAAAGGATGTGAAGGGTCAAGCACTTGACAATTTCCTCATTGATCATGCTATTCCAGTGAATGGGAGATTTCAGATGAGTTTCCTGATGAAGATGTACTATTTACTGAAGAATTTCCACCCCGGATAATGCTCTTTGATGGATTTGCACATCGAGATGGTGCAAGAGCAGGCATTGTGCTGATATCACCAGAAAGATTAATCTTTCCATTCTCATTTGTTTTGGGTAAAAGATGTTCCAATAATGCTGCAGAGTACCAAGCCTTAATTGTCTACCTTGAAATGGCATTAGATATGAAGATTCCACAATTGGATATCTACGGTGATTCTAAGTGATCATAAACCAACTTTTGGGGAATTATGAGGTGAAAAGGGAATATCCTTTGCCATAGCAGCAATATACCATTCTTCTACTTGAAAGGTTTGGTCAGGTGTTCATAAACCACATCCCAAGAGAAGAAAATCACATGGCGGATGCTCTGGCAAACTTAGCCACAATGCTGGCACTTGGAGAGAATGAATTAATAAGGGTACAAGTATGTGCTCAGTGGGTTATTCCTGGTTGTCTCGATCTTCAAATAGATAAAATACACCATACATCTATTCGAGTGGTGGAAGAAGAAGATTGGTGGAAACCATTAATTGAGTATCTCCAACATGGAAAACTACTTGAGGATCCATAAAAAAAGAGCAGACATTAAGAGAAGGGTACCAAGATTCATCTTTTATGAGGGGATATTATTTCGTCATTCTTATGAGGGACTATTCCTGCGATGTCATCCCAAAGAATAAGCTCAACAGACAATAGAGGAAGCACATTTTGGCACATGTGGAGCACACCAATCAGGGCCTAAACTTTATTTCCGCATCAAAAGGATGGGCTACTATTGGCCGACAATGGTAGTGCATTGTCTAGAGCATGCCAAAATGTTCCAAAAGTGTCAGTTCCATGCTAATTACGTCCATCAGTCTCCAGAGCCCCTTCATCCAACTGTAGCCTCATAGCCTTTGATGCTTGGGAACTTGATGTTGTTGTACCTCTCCAAAGTCATCAAAACGACAAATGTATATCTTAGCTGCTACTGACTATTTCACAAGATGGGTTGAAGTTGTTCCATTAAAAGAAGTGAAAAAGAAAAATGCTATTAATTTTATCTAGTCAAACATAATTTTTAGGTATGGCATACTAAGATGCATATTTACTGATAATGGAATGCCCTTCAATAATAAACTCATGAGGTCTTTGTGCGAGAAGTTCAATTTTAAGCAGAACAACTCTTCAATGTACAATGCACTTGTCAATGGTCTTGCTGAAGCTTTTAACAAGACACTTGATAACCTATTAAAGAAATTTATTGCAAAAAATAAAAGGGACTGGCATGAGAGGATCGGTGAAGCTTTGTAGGCGTATTGTGCAACCTTCAGAACTACAACGCAAGCGACTCCATTTTAATTGGTGTATGTCGTAGAATAACAAATTCCATCATTCCAAATTGCGATTCAAGAAGGGGTTACAACTGAACATAACGCACAACTTCGTCTAGCAGAGTTGGAGGCCTTGGACGAGAAGAGATTAGAAGCATGATAACTATTAGAGTGTTATCAAGATCGACTTTCTATAACATTTAATAAGAGGGTGAGACCACGATCATTTCAATTAGGTGACTTGGTCTTAGCAGTTCGAAGACCCATAATCCTCAACAAATGCATTGGTGAAAAGTTTACGTTGAAATGGGATGGGCCATATGTGGTGAAAGAAGAATATCTAAGTAGTTCTTATAAAGTTGTCTACCAAGATGGGATAAGAGTTGGTCCAATCAATGACAAGTTACTGAAATAATACTTTTCATGAAGGTCGTTATGCTCATTAAGGCACGAACTTAAACTGCATGTCACTACTAGCTCGTATGAGTCTAAACTATGAACGAATCTCCAAAATAAAAGAAAAAAAAGAAAGAAATTAAAAAAATAAATTGACTCATCATACTAAACTACATTATGATTTGATCCTCATTTCTGAGGTACGTAGGCAGCTTAGAGTATTTTTACTCTAAGTCCAGTCATATGAGTTAAAAAAAATAAAAAAAAGAGGGAAATAGTGTGTCATTATTTGAGCACGAAAATAACACTTTGAAGTGGTATAGATATTGCATGAGGTTAGACGTCCCTTCTCTAAGTTTACCACGGACGTGCAATGGTGAAGAGATCAGCAAAACAAAGCGGATTTCGACAATGTATCTGTAAAGGTGTTGAGTGTGGTTTCTATATATGTTGTATCTCTTATTGTTATCCTTTCAATGAAAATATGGCTCAAGATTCAAAGGCTCCTATGTCGAGATATGAATTTTCTACCATAGCAGCTCAAAGCTGCAAAATAGGCCATCAGATTCCGAACTAAGCTGACTTTGATGACGTATCTGTATAAATCCGTAGAGGCATTAAGCGTGATTCTTACATATGTTTTATATCATGGTGTAATCTTTGCAACAAAAAAAGATGGCTCATGAATCAAACGCTCCTATATTGAGATATGAATTTTCTACCATAGCCGCTCAAAGCTGCGAAAGAGACCATCGAGTTTCGAACTAAGCTGACTTTGATGATGAATAGGTTTGAATTATTAGAGGGTTTGAGATTTATTTTTTTACATATGTGTTAGATATTAGAGATCTCTTCGCAAAAAAAAAAAATAGGCTCATGATTTGGAGGCTCTGGAATCAAGTTATGAATTTTCTACCACAGCTTCACAAAGCTGGGAAACAAACGTATCAGATTCAAAATCAACTTCAAAAATTAATTTTGATCAATCCCAAAAGAATTTAGTTGTGATTTTTTACATACTTTGTGTTTCCGTGAGTTATCTTTCCAACGAAATAAGAATTTTATGATTTTGACATTTCTAATGCAAGTTATGAATTTTACACCATGGACGTGCGAATATGAAAAAAAGGGAGACGGAATTTGGGCTGAGTTTATAATGAAATATGTACAAACCCAGAGGGAATTTGGTCATGATATTTACAAACATTGTGGTTCCATGAGTTATCTTTCCAACAGAATAAGAATTTCATGATTTCGACACTCCTAGTCCGAGTTATGAATTTTCTACCACAGACGTCCAAAGCTGAAAAAACTGCACGTAGAAAAAGGTAATAATTTTGAGTCAAGTTGAGAACGAAATTTGTACAAATCTGGAGAAATTTTGATCATGATTTTTACACACATCGCAGTTCAATGAGTTCTCTTTTCAACGGAATAAGAATTTCATGATTTCGACACTCCTAGTTCAAGTTATGAATTGTTTTATCATAAACGTCCAAAGCTGAAAAAGTTGGGCGATGCAAAATTCGAGCGGTCTTTTATGGAATATTTGCACAAGTGCAAAAAGAAACTTTTGGTCATGAGTTTCATACATATTGTAGTTTTATGAATTTTTGTTTCAATGGCTTAACTAGCTTGGAATTTTAAATTATTTATCTCATGTCACGTATGTCAAATTGTTTGGATTGAGGAAGACAAATAAAATATGATTGGTGTGTCAGATTAGAAAATAAACTACATAGTACATAAGCATTAAAATAAAGATGTCACGATTATTTCTCCAAGAGTGATTGCCAATACATCATGATAGGATCGAAAAAAAATCAAAACAAAAAAAGGAAGAGAACACTCTTGTGCAAAAAATAGAAAAAAAAATCAAGGAAAAAGCTTAAGGCTAAGGATCTAATGGTGACTTGTCTCATAGATTTTCTTTAGCTTAGCAAGTTCTTTTTTTTTTTTTTTTTTCTGATAGTGGACTGATTTTCTCAAGAGTATGAATCTCGTCTTCAATATTGGTGATACTCTCTTAATTTTTGGACAATTTCTTTTGATGCTCTTCAATAAGCAAAATGGTCTTCTTCTTCTTAGACGTCCTGGCTTCCAACTCTTTTTCAGCTCTTTCAAGGATTTTTTGAAGCTCTCTTAGACACTTGTCCATCTTGACTTTGTCTTCATTTACAATATGAAGGCATTGTTGCGTAGTATAAAGTAATGCTCGATGAGAATCTTTAGTTATCTTCTAAGAACTAGACACCATTGTAACATCGTAAACTCCATGCTTCTTGAAAAAAATCTTTAAGTAGAACCTCCAAAGGGGAAAGGTCGATGACGTTGACCTCCCGAAGCCCTTTAAGAATCAGATCAATGCCTTTCTCCAACTCTTTGATGTTCTCTGAGGACTCGGCATAAAATTGTGTAATACATTCGCACAAGTTATGCCTCATTTCAGAAACATAGGAAAATTTGAAAGCCAAAATAGCCTTTTGTGATTCATTTGAGGCAATTTTATGTAATGGATGAACCAAATCCTAAGAGATGTTTGAATATCTATTATCATTTGCTCCAGCCACCGTATCGGTGGTTAATACATTTTGAAAAGATTCAACATTGTCTGACAACTTTGTCGTCAAACCCTTGTTTATAGTTTGAGTCTTGGCATCATCAAGGGAAAGATAGGGACTCTTCATAATATTTGAAGGATTCGGGATTTGTAACGCCCCGAAAATGGGTCCCGAGACATCACACGGTGCTCAATACTATGAGTAGTCTTAAGCTAACCTTGTTAGCCCGTCTACCAGATCTGAAACTCATATTAAAGAAATTTAAGCATGCAATCAATACTGAAATACTAAATTTTGTCTGAACTAAAATGGAATTAGACGAACATAATGTCTGAGAATACTTGACTTAAAAATCTGTACAACCAATACTGCAAGTCTAAAATATATCTAATAGTTGGACAAGTCTCTAACACTACTGACTAGAGAGTCACCAGGACCGACCCCCAGCTAACTCGAACTAACTAAAAATAACTAAATCAAACTGCTTAAATAGGCTGAAAGCTGAATAACTGGGTCCCCAAACTATGAGGACTCACCAGCTGTCGGAATTTAGAAAGAGATGTTCACGGTTAATCATGCTATGCTGGAACTGAGCACCTGAACCTACATTATTACACAATGTAGCACATATACATATATGTGGATCAGTACTTTTAGAATGTACTGAGCATGTAGAGGTGAATGCATAAGTGAAACAATAGCTCAATGTTCATAAAAATTCATTAAAGTATACATGCTATGTGTATCCATATACAAATGAAATATAATCTGAATATGTACCTATATTGGCTCGTAGTTCTAGGGCATGTGGACTAGGTCACATACCAAACTCGGTGATAAATACTACTCCTTTTAAATATGTATGCTCATTATGTAAGAAGTCCACTTTAATATAACATAAGGATTCATACTGAAAACTAGTTGTGCATCTGATTGCTTTAAACTAAAATTCAAACTGTAAAGTGGATTCCATATCTTAGCTAAGGATCAAAGATCAAATCTTATTCAAAAATGTGAATATATGCTTATCAAAGAATATCAAACATCATCTTTCTTAAAATATCAAGACTACAACTTAGGGTTCGAAACCCATTCTTGAAACTCATGTCAAATCATCACAATTCATGCTCTATAATGAAAATTCTTGAAATACTTTAACAATTCTAGTCAAGATAGTGAAATTCAATTCTCAATATATATAATCATGTCACACGCATAAACAGTGTAAAAATAGTTATGCAATTCAATACTTAAATCACTTGTGACTTCATAAACTTCAATTACTGATAATTGAGTATGAACCTTAAATTGCAAATTATGTAAATTCAACTTTAAGAACTAGTTTTGGGCACAAGGATGTAACTAGTATCCTTGTTCATAACCCCACATACCTAAATGGATTAAATTAATGAAGACACTTGACTTTGAATTCCTATTGGTGTTCTTGAAGATTGTTTCTTGGAGTTCTTGAATTGGGAAACTCAAATTCTTGGTTATCTTGAAAAAGGAACGGTGGAATCTGGGGTTTCTTAAAGTTTAATATTGAAGCCTTAGGGTTTCTTTGAGACAAATTAGGTGAATAATGAGTGTAATATGCTTAGAATAGGTTTAATATTCTATTTTACATGACTTGGGGTCTTGGAAAAAGACTAAACTCCCCTTGGAAATTAAAATTCAAAACTGGAATGCCATTTAAGGCTTCACTGTGATGCGGCAAGGGAGTCATCATGATACCCACCGCGATGCGGTGCAATTGCGGTGACTCTATGGAATTGGACAATTGCCAATTTGTCCTCCATCATGATGCGGTGGCTTTCTCATTGCTATACTCATCGCAACGCGGTTTAATCGTGGTGAGCTGCTATTTTGAAAGTCCAAATGTGATCCAAACCTTGCCAAAAAATCTGAAACTTACCCGAGACATGCTACTTATACCCCTGAATATAATTTAACTCAAAATCCATCATCTCAAATCTCGAAAGGTCAACTTAAAAATTCTTGAAGTTTAAAGGGATTCAAATGTGACTAAACCCCTCAACACTTAACTTTATTTTCAGTTTCTAAGTATTATAGGCATATACTAGTGGCTGAACTAAACTAGGAACGTATAGGGTATTACAGGCTTATGACAAAATCCTCACCAAATATATCATCACCAAATATGTTATTAGAAACATCCACAGGACCCAACTAAAAAAATAGGAAGTTAATATCGAGTAAAGAAGAAAGTTGGGATATTAAAGAGATAATTAATACTTGATGTGCCAAATCATCCAAGGCCATTGTTGAACCAGAAACACTATCTTCAAAGATAGCGGTATCAATACTTATGGAATCCAAGTCAGCAAACTCACAATGTTGATCGCTTAAATCCTTATATATTTTTTTCAAACGTTTCATGTGTGGTTCTTCTCTAGCATTGCTTTCATTTGAGCTAGAGGTGTCACTAGTAATGGAAGCCCCCTTGAGCAAAACAAGTAGTTTGGAAGCATCATTGCAGAGCAACACAATGCCCAGTGACTTTTCAATGCCTTTGTCTGACAAGTTGGAAGATTTCTTCCTTTTGTTAACAATGTTGATCACTTCAGAAGTGGTGATGGCTACTCTGGGGGATGATGAGGGACTTTTAACTCCTTTATCCACATGTGTATCCTTTCCCTTTCAGTTTTTAGATTTGGGAACAACTTTGATAGATTACGAAGGATTACTGAGCGCCACCTTAGACTTTGAAGGATGGGAAAGATGTCTTTGACCATCCAGCCGAATGTGGCCTCCTTTGGTTGATGAGGGTGCATCATTTTTCTTTGGACCTTTTAAAATAATATGGGTACTTCATATCAACACAGTCTCCCGATAGGCTGGCCATCAATTTGAGTACTCGTGAGTCATAAAAGGTCCATTTGGACGCATTGGTATGTTAAGCTTGGACAATCTTCCAAGATAAACACAAGAATCCCAAAGTTGAACCAAAGCTAGCAGCGAACTATCAAAATAATGCTATTCAAAATGTCGATAACATCTTGACAAAATCTAAATTAGAAACTAAATCGATGAGGGCTATAAGGCTCTATAATTAGATTATTATAATGCCTCAAAGTGACAAAACTTGAACGAAGGGCTAAGAAGAAGTCACTCCAATAATTGGATAGTTTTCCACTATCATCAATTTGTACCTCTTTTTCCTATAACAAGGCCAAATGAGGAAACTTTTTTACATTGACTTTTTGAAACAACTTGCGAGCATCAACAAGGTCAAATTATTTTGCCATCTTTTCTCCTGAAATTAGCCACATTTTCACCCCTCATTGCAGACAGTTTACATAGTAATAAGTTTCAAAATACTCACCTATCCATCCATAAACATAATGGATGGGAAAGAGTGCATGGTAGGACCCCAAGTTTAAAGAAGTAGAGATCTTCCTAAGGTCGCGATAGATGCTTGCAAGAACTGGGACCGCCAAAGAAAATTTTTCTCCATAAGCCATCAAGCTTGTGACTTTGAAGAAGCTAGCATGAATACAAGGAGCAAAAATTAACAGATCCAATATGAAAGGAAAGCCGTCAAATAAGTTTTATCCCTGAGTGATTCTTCCACGCCTAGCTCGACAAAAGGGACATTCTCTTTTCAGTTCATGGTAAAGAATTCATGTTAATATTCCCCAATGGATCATGATTAATCCTTGGCTTCATTTGGTTTTTAGACATTTTTTGTAAAGGATCAACATATTTTCTTGGCCATCGAAACCAGATTTTAGACCAATCAATAAAAGAAATGTCAATAATTATATCTTTTGTAAGCCGGTAGAATGCCAAAAACAAGTGTGAGTATCTTCTAGGGAGAAAAGTCTTCCCTTGGCCATCCACATATATCAACTCCTTAGCCGAGAGAATAACTTCATCATAAAATGACCCATGAACATGAAGGCCTCCGATGTTTCTCAAGTCCCACAAAGATATAGACAACTCTCCAATAAAAGTAGAAACTATATTGGTGGATGGACGTCAATTCTCACAAAAAGCCTTGAGCACATTCTCGTTATGGTCATACGTGAACAATAAAATAAAGACGGCATCATAAGTCTTGTTGAGCTCCATGGTCTACTTATTATGAGCATGAACGTCTTTTATCCACTCCTAATAGCTAGATGTATATCGAACCTCACCAAATCCATATGGAGGAAAATGCCAACTGCAAAGGATCCCATTGCATCTAGGAGATCTCTCAACAACAATATTTTGATGGGTAGAGGACTTCAAAAACAAAACTTTTTCAGTGATAATTTTGCTCAAAAAGTTGTCCATGACGTCCTTAGTTTCTGTTGTTGACCATTCTGTGAGATGAAAGGAAGTTTCCAGCGGCTTTCTAACAAGCGGGAAGGCGTCAATTACCGGAGGATAAACTTTCAAAGTGAGGGCTTTGTCATGCAAATTTGGTTTGCTTTCCACGATCTCAAAGTAAGGGTATAGAGTTTCACGATCATTGAAACAAGTCATTATTGGGGACCAAGAGCACACTACACCATTCCTAAGGATTAATAAAAAAAATAGAGATTAACCGTTGTGGATACACAAGTTGGGTAAATTAGGAAACAAAAGAACCTAAAGTTGAGTGTTAAAAAAAAACAAAAAAAAATCAACTATAGCAACACAGGTTAAACTTGGCTGCAAATTTTGTTTAGCTGTTATTCCTTATTTCCTGTTACAATAAACAAATTGCAAAACTTTGTTAAGTTACAACTCCTTGTTGTTACTTAGTAAAAAAATAAGTAGCTTACAATTTTAGTTACGTATTCCATATTGCAATCGTGCAAATTTGAGCAAGCAAAAGGCAGCAGGATGCTATGAAAGTTATAGTTACCTGAGAAGTAGTTTGTGAATTCAATCGTATCGGGCAAGGTCACAGCTTCACAGCCTAGCAATCAAACACAGTCAAACACTTTTCCTTGTGGCTACTGAGTTTGAGTAGATATGAAGTTTGTAAAGGGTTTGGATGTCTCTCTTTAGTTGACTACGTCTCAGATAATTGTGATTAGGGATTCTTTTTAGAATATTGTGGATCATGCTAAGATGACAGAGGGTATTCTTAGTGCATCTCAGGGAGGCGCCAAGAGGGTGCATTATTTTGGTAAGTTCAGGAGTCGTACCTCTCAAGGTAGAGATTTTAGAGGTTATCGTGAATACCATGGTAGGCCAGTACAGGTGATTCAGCTGGTGGATCTTCTAGTCTAGCAGTTCAGGGTAGCCGTTCGGGCACATTTGTACTTTCTCTTATTGAGACTGGTCGTACAGGTTGTTATGAGTGTGATGAGATTGTCCATATGGTGAAGACCTATTCTCGCAGTGCGTTTAGAGTTATTCCTATTTCAACTATGAGAGGTAGGTGTTTTATCAAAGGTGTAAGAGGTAGAGATGGTAGAGCCTGTGTTGGTGGTTGTGGGGCTACTCAACCAGTTGGTAGTCATGGATAGTGTTATGCTATATTAGTCAGATCTGAGGCAGAGGCTTCAGATGCTGTAATCGCAGGTACCATTTCGTTTGTTTCAGACCTGCATCTTATTATTTGATCCTGGATCAACTTTCTTCTATGTGTCTATATATTTTGCTTTGGGTTTTGATTCAGTTAGGGAGCCTCTTGTTATGCCTATTTGTGTATCTACTTCAGTAGGTGATTCTTTAGTGGTGGATCGGGTGTACCGATCTTATGTTGTGACTTTTGCCAGGTGTGAGTCTTTGGTAGACTTGCTTGTGTTAGACATGGTCGATTTTGATGTTATTTTGGGTAAAGATTGGTTGGATCCTTCTCATGTCATCCTAAATCGTTATGCGAAGACTGTGACTTTAGCTTCGTCGGGTGTGCCAAGGATAGCTTAGAATGGTACACTTCATTCGGGTCCTAAGAGAGTCATATCTTATGTTCAGGCTCGTAAATTGGTTGAGAGGGGATATTTATCTTACTTGGCCCATATTCATAACACCAGTGTTGTTTTTCCTTCTTCCTTGGATTCTGTCCATGTCGTCCATGAGTTTATGGATGTGTTCCCTATGAACTTTTTTGGTATGCCTCCAGATTGAGATATTGATTTCAGTATTGATGTTGAGTTGGGCACCAATCCCATTTTTATTCCTCCTTATAGGGTGGCCCCAACATAGTTGAAGGAGCAGAAGGATCAGTTGCAGGAGCTATTGGATAAGGGATTTATCCGACCTAGTATTTCGCCTTGGAATGCACTTGTCTTGTTTGTGAAAAAAATGATGGGTCTATATAGATGTGTATTGATTATTGGCAGTTGAATAAGGTGATAGTTAAGAATAAGTATCCTCTTCCTCGCATTGATGATTTATTTGATCAGCTTAAGGGTGTGGCGGTGTTTTCAAAGATTAATTTGAGGTTCAGTTATCACCAGTTAAGGATTAGAGCTTCAGATATTTTGAAAATAACTTTTTGGACTCGATATGGTCATTATGAGTTCTTGGTCATGTATTTTGGGTTGACCAATTCCCCTGCCGCATTCATGGAGTTGATGAACTGGGTGTTCCGACCATTTCTTGACTCCTTTGTTATGGTAATTATAGATGATATCTTGGTTTATTCCAAGAATAAGGTTGAGCATGAGGAGTATTTGCGAATTGTGCTTCAGAGATTGAGAGATGAGAAGTTATATGTTAAGTTCTCTAAATGCAAGCTTTGGTTGGAGTCTGTTTCTTTTTTGGGTCATGTGGTGACTAAGAAAGGTATTATGGTTGATCCAGCCAAGGTTACAGCGGTTTGTGACTGGGCTAGACCTACTTCGCCCACTGAGATTCAGATTTTTGTTGTCTTAGCCGGGTATTATCGACATTTTGTTGAGGGTTTTTCATCCATTGCAGCTTCATTGACCAAGTTGACCCAGAAGAAGATTTCTTTTCAGTGGTCCGATGCTTGTGAGGTGAGCTTCCTAAAGCTTAAGGATTTGTTGACTTCAACTCCTATATTGTCTTTACCCAAGGAGGGCGTGGGCTTTATTGTCTCTTGTGATACTTCAGGTGTTGGGTTAGGTGTTGTGTTGATGCAGGAGGGCAAGGTAATTGTGTCTGCTTCTCGTCAAGATTGGAGCCTCATGAGAGGAATTATCCTACCCATGATTTGGATTTGTGCGCAGTTGTGTTTGCCTTGAAGTTGTGGGGGCACTACTTGTATGGAGTCCGTTGTGAGATCTTCTCAGATCATTGTAGCCTTCAGTACTTCTTTACTAGCGAGATCTTCATATTAGGCGGCGTCGTTGGCTTGAGTTGCTTCAGGATTATGACTTCACTATTCTCTACCATCCGGGAAAGGCTAATATGGTTGCAGATACCTTGAGCCGGAAGTCGACTAGCATGGGTAGCTTAGGGAATCTTTTGACCTAGGAGAGCCTTTTGGCCTTAGAGATTCAGTTTTTAGCTAACCAGATGGTTAGGCTTGATATTTCGACACCGGGGTGTGTTTTGGCATTTGTGGAGGTTAGATCTTCTTTGATGGAGCAGATTCGAGCTCATTGATTTGATGATGTTGGATTGAGGTTGATTCAAGATAAAGTGTTAGAGTGGGGAGGATAAGGAAGCCTCACTTGATTCAGATAAAGTTTTGAGGATTGGGGGCTGAGTTTGTGTGCCGAGAGTGGTGATTGGATTAGGTTGATCTTGGAGGAGACCTATTGTTCCAGATATTCTATCCAACCAGGTGTGACTAAGATATATCGTGATTTGAGGCAGCTCTACTGGTGGGGTGGTATGAGGCAAGATATAGCAAATTTTGTGGCTCGTTGCCTATGTTGTCAGTAGGTGAAGATCGAGTATATAAGGCCTGGTGGATTGCTTCAGAGGTTACCCATTCCCAAGTGAAAGTGAGAACGGATCACTATAGACTTCCTGACTGGGTGTCCTCGTACATCTCATAGTTCTGACAGTGTTTGGGTCATCGTGGATTGATTAACCAAGTCAACTCATTTTATTCTGGTTCAGGTCTCATTCAGTGCTAAGAGGTTAGACCCTATCATCATTCGCGATATTGTACGTCTTCATGGTGTGCCGGTGTCCATTATTTTAGATCGAGGTCCTATGTTCACATCTTACTTTTGGAAGACTTTTTAGGATGAGTTGGGTACTCGAGTGGATCTTGCATTTCACCCTCAAACTGATGGCCAGTCAGAGCAGACTACTCAGGTTTTAGAGGATATGCTCTGCGCATGTGTGATGGACTTTGGTGGCCAGTAGGAGCAACATTTGACTTTAGCAGAGTTTGCATATAATAATAGCTACTATTCTAGTATTGATATGGCTTATTTTGAGGCGTTGTATGGTAGGCGTGTCGCTCTCCAGTAGGTTGGTTCGATGTTTCAGAGGTGAGACCTTGAGGTACGGACTTGCTTCGTGAGTCTTTGGATAGGGTTCGGATCATTTAGGAAAGACTTAGAACGGCTCAGAGTAGGCAGAAGTGTTATGCTGATCGTAGATTTTGTGCCTTGAGATTTGGTGTTGGTGATCGTGTTTTCCTTTGAGTTTCACCCATGAAAGGTGTGATGAGGTTTGGGAAGAGAGACAAGCTTAGCCTCAGGTATATTGGTCCATTTGAGATTCTTCAGACTATTGGTGATGTGGATTATGAGTTGGCTTTGCCTCTTGATCTATCAGCTGTTCATCCAGTTTTTCATGTTTCTATGATTCGTCGTTATATTCTTGATGAGTCTCATGTCATTCATTGGGAGTCAGTTCAGTTAGATGAGCGGTTGTCCTTTGTTGCGGAGCCAGTTTCCATTTTTGGCTACGGATGTTAGGCGGTGGTGTTGACACCCAATTTTGACCTACCAATACCACGTTCAGGCTGCTATTTTAGCAAAATTATTAATTTTTAAATGTTAGTATTTTTTACACATTTTTTGGCATCAAACAGATTTTTGACGTGTCACATTCATGATTTAAAAATGTGCAAATTATTTTATTACTTTTTAGTGTCATTTTATAATTTATTAATTCAAATACAATATTTTACATAATTTTAATTATTTTTAAACAAATATGCACACTCACAATTTACAAATGCATTATTATTATTATTATTATTATTATTATTATCACAACTTTATATAATAATATTGTGTAACATTTAACTTGCTTACTTTATTTTTCAATGTCGTATTTAATTAATAGCCTAATTTAAATTGATTTTTTCTAATTTATTTAAATTTTAGCCCTTTTTATCCAATTTATGACAATCTTAGTCTTATCTTATATAATTTTTTACAATTCTAGCCACATTTTAACTCAATTTAAAAGGTCTCAATTCTTTTCTTATCCTTTTAATCTCGGCCATGGATCAAAATCGATCCAACGACTGAGATCAACTCATCTCTTCTTTCCTTATTAACACTAAAACCCTAAACCTAATTCATTTCCCTAATCTCCTAAACCAAATCAGCCGCCCCACCCTGTCACGCCCCAAAATCCTATCGGGCCGGACTGGCACCCGAAGCCGAGAAGGCCCGGGAGAACCCGTTCAAATACCTTTACTTTCCCTTACATGTCACCAAAAATTTGGACAGCACTTCGTTGCATATAGAAGGATCTAATTACCTGTATCAGCACAACACGCACAAATATATATATATATATATATATAATACTTGGCTGTCGGGGCCACCACATATACAGATATAACATCACTATATAAACTTCCATGACTTTACCCTTTCTTATGTCTACAAAGCCTCTAGGATATACATGACATAACTAGGGTCGAGACAAACCCCCGCCCACACATGACTCCTGTACAATAACAAAACATAAGGAACCGACTCGGAAAGCTCCGAAGCAAACTGGAGCTCACCAACAATAGCTGTATGACCTGGCTCCTATCTATGCTGTGAATGAGCTGAGGTACCTGTGCCTGTGCATGAAATGCAGGTCCCCGTGGGGGACGTCAGTACGAAATATGTACTGAGTATGTAAAGCTGTAGATAATCACATATGATATAGGAGCTCAATAGAAATCCGAAACAAGTGAATAAATCGTAATAGGAGTGGACCACACTTACTAGAACTTGTGACAACCTGTACATTGAATTTATTCAATCACTTTACCTTCGTTCTTAACATCTTTGTAATCATTACTGTACTGTACTGTGACCATTAGGCTGCCTCCAGTACATATCAACTGGGATCGACCCTTGCTAGGCTTATGCTCCTGGGATACCACCCATAAACACATAAATAGGGATCGACCCATGCTAGGCTTATGCCCCTGGGATACCACCCGATAAGAGAGAACTTCCATCACTTAGTTCAATAAATCTTTGAGATTGTTATTTTGGTCGCCACCACATTTTTGATACTTTGAAACAACGATACATCAATAAGAACCAAGTAATAGACCTTCTATACAATAATGACGTAATAAAGACTCATTGGTACATCAACAATGTGTTTCAGAATCATCAATATCACAACAATGAAATAGGAGCCTTTTGGTATATCAATGAAACATTTTGACACTTTATAGAATGGAAACAACTTCGTTGGTAATGTAGAACAATACATTTTTTTGGACAACCTCGGAATCTTACTTGATGGAACATTGGTGTTTTCATGCCAAAGAACATCGTTAGAGTATGCTTTACATACCTCATTGTAAATTCGGATACCAATTCAACACAATTTCCCGCCTTTACAAATCACTTATCTACAATAAAATGTTTGGCATTAGTATTAGCAACCCAACACCACAATTCTCTTCCATAATTCCATACAACCAATATTTGCAAAACATTCCAAAAACCAACTTGAACAATAGGTTTATGTGTATATATATTATAATCATCAATACCACATCATCACACCAAATCCCTTCACAATTCAACATAATCCAACATCATTTCCCAATCATCTTTCAACAACAATTAAATAACATACTTCTTATGCTCACATGCATATATATATACATATCCATATAAATAACACCAACATAATTTACATCCTTACCATAAAATGGCCCTTTTGATTTCGAAGTCCTGTTGGCACAAATAAGGGGTGCTTCTCGAAGCCCTCGAGACGGTGAACACAACTACGGAATCAATTTGGACTTTCTACGGTTGAATCACAAGATAATTGGAGTTGAACTTAGACTAGGGTTTCTTATTCTTCAATAATTTGGATGATAACATGATGGATATGAGGCTAAGCATATGTATATAATGACCAATTTTCGTCCATGAGGTGATGGAAAATGACCATATTGCCCTTAAAATTTTAAGTAAATCCGAATCTGTCCATGGTGGACTGTTTTGATAGGCTAAAGTAAATCGATAATAACTCTTTTCTCCGATATCGGATTTGGGTCAAATTGGTATAGTTGGATAGATAATTCAAAGGTATTTCATTTCATATAAAGTAGGCCACCCAGTTCGTTCTTTACAAGGAATTATGATCGTTTGAAGTTGACCCTAAAAATCTATTTTGAGAGGCTGAAGTAAAACGAGTATAACTCCTTACTCAGACGTTGGATTTGGATGAAACCAATTGCATTAGAAATAATACTCTCGGGGCTTCTCATCGATATATAGAAGCTCACACAGTTCATTTTGTACAAGGAGTTATGATCATTTAAAGTCGACCCAAAAATCTGTTTGGCTGCAGTACTTTTGTGTGCAGAAAATTTCTGCACATTTACTGTTCATTGCGTCCACCGTTTTCAAGTTTCGAACATGCTCGCTTATATACGATACTCATCTGTTTTCAGAAATCTTTATAGCATTCGAAAGATAACTCGATAAACTTCGCATAGAAACTTCGACGAGCAAATTCCGGTATAAATAAAGTCGATTCCCATACACATATAATCAAACTATACACTTGAAACCATCTCAAAATAATCAATACTCATACTTAAACTCATATATACCTAACTTATGATCAATACATATACTCCAACACATATAACCATGGCTAATGCACGTAATTAAGTACGGGGTGTTACACACCCCCTCTCGTCTACCTCTAAAAAATCGACCATCGCCGAAGCCAAAACCGTCGCCTCCTCCGGCAACGCAGCGACCATCCGCCGCTGGTCAAGCCACTGCGTTCCCTCCGTTCTATGACCAAGCCCCGCGCCACCAATAGCCCTCAAACCACGCCACTGGTGATCTCTTCTATTTCCTTCATGCCACCAGCCAACGTTGCCTCTCCGGCGAAGCTCCAAACACTCCTGTTCCGCCACCGTGACAACAGCAGCAACGGCGCTCCACCGCCCCTCTCCTCAGACATCGCCAGACATCAGTTCGCCTCTTCCCCGATCCGCCACCGATAACAACAACAGCGACATCACCGCCCTTTACCGCCGCTGCTCCGATCGAGTCCACGAAACATGACGGATTCTTAAATCCGTCAACGGTTTGATTTATTGTTAAATTTCATTTCTTTCCTTAAGATATAATCTGCAATGTGAAATTGATGAAACTGGTTTAAGATTTTTGATATAATTTTTTATAATATGGGTTTGTTAACATGCTTAGGTCGTCATATTAAGTTTCAATTTTAGTGATGTTTAATTACGCCCTCAATATTTTTGAATTGTTGGTTGATTGTTATTCATATTTAGCTTGTGAAATCATTGTTCTAGCTTGTGAAATTGTTATTCTTGCTTGTGGGTTGCATTTTCTTGATCTCTTCATTGGCAAAATATTTGATGCATAGGTGGATAGATTCTTCTTAATCATGTTGGATTTGACACTTAGTGTTTGTAGGGAAGAATATTTGATTTAACTGATACTATGACATTGATTTTTGTGATCAGATTTTGTGCATAATTAAATTACCGTGATTATGAAATGTTATACATGATCATCTGTCTAATCTTATCACATATGGTAAAAACTGATGCATTTTATTCATTCTTTTGCCTACCTAATTATGGTAAATTTGTCTTCTAATTGATTCCATCTAGTTAATTAACAAAAAATAATATTGTTGATGACTTTTCTAAATATTGGCTTTCCTTTTATTCCTTAGATTGATTTGTATGTGATTGATTCAGTTAAGAGAAATTTTCTCTTAATTGGTTGACAAGAATATTATTTTTGCTATTTTTATCTTGGTATGATTTTACGTTACTTGGCTATATAAACAACTCCTCCTCATTCTTTGAGGGGAGAACGGACACACTATAATCTCTTATCACCCTCTCTCACTCCCGATACACTCTCTCTATACAGACAAACCTTCACTTCTTATCACATTCACTCCCTACTCTCTAGACATCTCATATACTACTACTGACTACAACATATGCTTCTCTATATGAAAAAAATAAGATTTCTCAAGCTTTGATTTTCTCTTCAGGTTTAAGGAAATATCTCTCACTGTTACAAGTTCTTTGATTCAACAACCTGCTTATTATCTTATTTTGTTTACTGCTCATCGGTAAGTCACTAATCGACGCATTATTTTCTTATTCCACAGTAGTTGTGATAGCAAAATATAGAAAGCATGTCTATAGGGACTAATCTGAAACGATGACGCTGTGCTTGCTTACTATGTCTTTGTTTCCTATGCCTGTTTTTCCTTTGTGCCTCTATTTAGGACAACATGTTCATATGTCCTTTTGTGCTTTCTATGTTATGTTTAACAGGTTCAGAAATCGAAGATTCGTCGGGATGTTTAATTGGATTATGTTATAGTTAGATGTGTCTTTATTTATTTATTTGGGTTTGTAATATTATTTGTAAAAATATTATTCTTATTATTGTAATTATAACATTTGGGGGACTGCTTTGGGGGGTGGGAATTTACGTGCTCTATGAACGGTATAGTAGGCACAACTTAGGTTTACGTGCGATACATGTTACGTGGATCATCTAGGCACAACAAATTTAGGATTTATTAACATAGGCAATGCTTAGTCTGTTTGTTAACGAATTCGATTCAATTCCGGTACATTAACGTGATTTTAGCATTAGATATAAACGATTTAATATGTCTATCATGTTAACACGAATATAATCATATTAACTTGAAATCATGTACTATAACATATTGGGCGTATTAATTTGACATGTAGCATATCAATGTACTTTGGCATGTTAGACTCTAAAACATGATAATGCATCTTTAGAATATTTGTATGTTAAGTTAATTTCTAACATATTAACGTATTGTAATCATGTTAAACAATAGAGGTTTAAACAAGTTAATATATTCTTAGCATGATCATGATTTTAAGTACGTCTATCCATGAATATGTTAACAATTAATCTTATGCATGTTAAGTATTATATTTAAACCTATCGCATTTTCTAATATGTTTAATATAATTTTCAGCATGTTTAATACAATTTTCAGCATGTATAATACAATTTTCAGCATGTTTAACAATATTTTCAGCATGTTTAATTGATTTTTCCTGCACATTATTGTAATTTTCTGCACATTATACACCCTTGGGACACTATAACATATTACTGCATAATTAAAACAAACTTCAGCATGTTTAATAATATTTTCAGTATATTAAAACAGATTCCAACATATTTGTCGTAACTTTCAGCATGTTTAATAATGTTTTCAACATTTCAGCATGTCTAAGTGTAATTCAGCATGTTAGTATTAAGTCCTAAACATGTTAATCTTTAATTCCACATTATTAACATTTTTTCGTGTTAAAACATTAGTGTTTGGCATTCCATCATATCATTGCACTATATTTCTTGACACAATTACCACACTTTTGACACCCCTCATGAATGAACATTACATTGTTGCATACACGAGTCATAGTCGTCTTTTATCACTACTTGTTGAACATTTAGATATCATGTCTATAGGTTAATAGCATAACCAATAATTATTTGTCTCTGTATGTAATCACATTAGTCAACGTTAATTAATCAAGAGGCTAACTTGGGATTATTACGTGCTACTTGTTGTCCAATATGTTCGCGCTTCGAGTCCTAGGCAACATAGCTTTCTTTTAGTCAAGAACACAAATTCAAAATAGCAAAGTCCAATTCCTCTTGGACGATAGGTGGGACGATAAGTATTACTAAAAACGTTAGTTTTATCCTTGTCATAGAACGCCCTTAGACTTGTCATCCAACCTAGGTGGGTGAGACGGGTAGTCATTCGGAAATGATGATCCCAACAGATATTAACGGCGAGGCTAATGACATTATTACTTGTCTAAGAGTTTAGCCCTCTTGGGTCGGATGATGATTAACAAGTTGGGTTTCTGATCCGAATGAGACCAAAATATATTTTTTTTTTTGACTTGGACGATTTTTTTTTAGTCTTTTTATTTACTTTACATGTTTATTTGGGGTAGTTAGTTTATTACATAAGCAGTCCCCATTATTATGATTTTGTCATTTCATTCTCCTCGCTTATCTTATTTACATATTTTTATTAATTTTATCACTTAGATGATTAATAGCTAAAATAATTAAATTAAATATCTGATAAACTTTATCACGTAGTCTAACCTTAAATTAATAGTAAAACAAGAGACCTTTATTGACCACATAGAATCCCCACGTAAAGTATGAATTCGGCCGGTAACCACCTTTGTGGACCTCAAAAAGTGCCTAACACCTTCCTTTCGAGGTAATTTGAACCCTTACCCGAACTCTGGTGAACTAAGACATAATAACAAAAGTAGGTTCGTAGTATCCTATACCGGTGCCCTAACTCACCTTAATTCGTTAGGCGGCGACTCTTCACGCCCTACCTTCAAACGTATCCCAAAAAGAGTTTATCACGTCGAATCCCTCTTTCCGCGGGCAAAATGGGGCGCGACAAGTGGCACTCTAGAGTGATCCCTGTGGTTAAGGTCCAGTGGCGACATCTACCTGTAGATGAAACTACTTGGGAGGTCGAGTCTGATATGCGTAGTCCTTATCCCCAGCTCTTTGTAGATTCAGGTATTTCTTTTGTCTTAGTTCGAGGACGAACTAGATTTTTAGTGGTGGATGATATAACGACTTGAAAATTTGATGAAATATGTGAAATTTGTGATTTTGTGTGATTTGATTGTTTTACCCCTTTCCGTAATTGCATTATGATATTTCTGGGGTGTGGGAGTGATTGACATGATTTTTGATGCATTTGGGTATCATTTATGCAATAGTGTAGTTTTTATGGTTTTGAGAGCCTTATTTTGGACTTATATGTATATCTTTTGATCCGTGCGACGGATGTCCAAACGGACTACACCAGCAGCTCCGGAATATTGATTTTAGGCTAGGTAGACCTTTGGTTCGGGTCCCGGTGCACCCGAGCTCATTTCGACCTATTGGTCGGAAAATTGAAAAATTGAAAATATGGGTGTGGGACCCACATTTGATCGAAATGACCTCAGATGGAAAATCCAACTTCGCCAACAGATCCGGAATATCAATTTTAGGGTGTTAGCATATTTGGTATGATTTTACGGATTTTAAATCTCATTTCGACCCTCGATTTGGAAAATTATAATTTCGGGTTTCGGGGGTCAACTTTGTGAAAATGATGTTTTTTTTTAAATATGATATCACCATCGCGTCCGGAACGTCAAATTTAGTATGGTTGCATAGTTCATTTATGTATATCAGACTCCGAACGAATTTCGAGCATCCCGTCGAAATCCATTTCTACTTAAGGAAAAAAAAATTACAGAGCTATTGCAGAAAATCTGCAATAAATAGCAGATTTTTCACCCTTTTTGGCTCATTTTGCTCATTTTTCATCTTGCCTCTTGAGAGTTAAACTCTAAATAGTTTGAAAGCTTAAAAGTGAAGCTTGTGGGAGCTTGGGAAGATACATCAATATCTATTTCTTGGTTTTATTACGGTTTTAAGGTGAGAATTCACCCCTTTTCTTAATAATTTCTTGATAAATTCCTCAAAACCCCAAAAATCTTAGGGCATGATTTTATACCCAAATTTCACTTCTTTCACTTGAATAATATTTGTATCTTATAATTACTAGTTTTTCATCAATTTAACCTTCAAAACAACTCCGATTCTTGATTTTAACCCGGATTTCAAAGTTTTACCCGGTAAAGCTCAAAAATAATTCTTCTTTGATTTGAACCCCATTTTTTACTCGATTTAACTTGGGTTTTCAGCTGTAGATTCCTTAAAATATGGGGAACATGTTTTTGAAGTTAAGTTCTGATTTTGCCCTTCTTTTTCGAAAATCCATTTTGGGGGTCCGTTTTTACACCAAATCAAAAGTAGTCAATATGGGTGTCATTGGTTTTGTTTTGATGCGTTGATTTCATATTTGATTTTTTTAGTAGAGTCCAGGATTATTCGTGAAAAGTAGCATCGCGGGTTCAAGTGTAGCGGACCGATTTTGATTTTCGCGATAGGTTATGGCTTAACTCTTCAGACTGGGTTGGGTAGTAAATGATGGTACAAAATACATGTTAAGGGTGAGAAATAATCATGAAAAATGTCTATCTATGTGTTATGCCCGTGTGGGGGGCTATATGTGATGTAATTGTCGAAATTGAGATATTATGTGATATGTTTGACCGTGTGGGGTCCTATGTGATATTGATAGCCTTGAATACATATGAATAATTGTATTGTATTTTTTAATGTGGTACCATTGGTGCATTTTGATTATTTTCATACTTTATTCGCATATGACACATGTGGAAATTCATGGATGAAATGAAAATAATAAATGGATATTGACTCATGTGACTGTGGGAATGTATCATTGTGGTTGGTTGTGGAAATATATCATGTGATTGGTTGTGGAAATACTCATTGTGATTTGTTGTGAGCATTACATCTTCATATCATACTCATTCATGAAACATTAGTACCACCGTGGCAACATCTGAGAAACACTAGCAACACCTTTTTAAGAAAATATTATAACACCTTATAAAACCCTTTCCAAGGGATATGTCGGAAAGGAGTTATGAGATATGTGGATTGTATATGGGTTGACAAACCCCCCATGGGTCCTACGTCGAGAAGTTTTAGCTCCGTAGGTGTATACAGAGATTGTGCGATGATCCCGGAGGTTGTGCGACGACCTCGTGCATCATCATCATCATCATCATATACATTGCACTTACTTTATTGTGTTTATGTTGTGTTGTATTGCCTTATTGACTTGTCATTTATGTATTTGTCTTACCTTCCTTTACTTGTATTTGGTGATCTTGTATCTACATGTTCTCTCTTGTTATATTTATATGTGACATAATGTATACTTGTGTTCAATATCTTGGTGTGTTGTTGTAATATATGTGAGATATATTAGAACTATTAGTGCAAGCGGTGTGGGCTACCGTTGTGGGATATTTTCTGATTGCAGGTGACTGCCCTTAGTGTATATTTTGTATGCTTTATTTATTACTTTGCTTGGTCGGCCTATGATAACTACTGAGTACAAGTGGACCGTACTCATGTCTACTGCGCTCTTTCGATGCAGGTCTTAGCTCGAGTATGCCTCAGCGTGATTGACTCAGGCGATTGTTGGAGCTTCCAAGGTAGCGATTGGACATTCATGTGTTCGAAGTTCACCTCTATATTTCTATAGTTGTTATGTCTATATTAGTATTCAGAGACAATTATTATTCCTTTGTGGTTATTTTTTTTATGCATTTGACTCTTGGATTGTATTAGTAGTTCTTACACTATTGACACCTGGTTTTGGGAATGATTGGCGTTTTGGATAAGTTCTTTCCGCATTGTTATGATTACTTATATGGTTCGGCTTTATTCTAGAAGCCTTATCGTGGGATATTTGTCTTTTCTTTTTTTCGTATCAGTTTGGGTGATAGGCTTACTTGTCAAGGTACTCCGCGATAAGTGTCGTCATGACCCTCGTTTTTGGGTCGTGACACAGTCGAACACTTTTCCTTGTGGCTACCAAATGTTTTGATGAATTTTCTCTATAAGGAAAAATCTTATATAGAACTTCTGGTGAAAATATCAATTTCGTATATAAGGAAGGTGGTAATAAGATTAGAAGAAGAGAATCCCTGGGAATTTCAAAATTCCAAGTAGCTAAAAGAAAATTACCATATTTGAAAGATTTCTTTGAAAAAATTTGATTCCTTTTGAATACCAAAGGAAAGTTAATATTTTCTTGGTTCAAAAATTCAATTCAAGATTCTTTACTAACGTGCAAGGGGCAATAAGTTAAGGATTTACTCAATATGGTCCTATTTCAAATCCATATAAAAGGGGCCTCAATATTATCTAGTGTGTAATGACTTGAACAAATATTCAGGATTATTTTTCTTACGCTTAACCAAAAGAAGCTATCAAGTTTGTATCTTAATTGTGAAAGAGGGATCAAGAACACGACAAGAAGTCATTGTTTACTTTAGTGAACAACTTTTGCTATGTGAAAATATGTGGTGAAAATTTTAGATCACTCGCAAGTGGCGGTTTATCTAGAAGTCACTCGCAAGTGGTGTTTTATCTAGAAGTACCTTTGAAGTCACAAAAATGAAAACATTCATAGGTACTTCAAGTCTCGTCGCCAAGTTTTGGCAAGCCTACACGTTGACAAGTCTCGAAGTAAGGGGCATTTGTAGATATATAAAATTCGATGAATTAAATTCATACAGAATTTAAATTTAATTCATGATCATTTGGTTTAATTAATCAATCTGGGCCTTACAAATTAGTTGGTCCATTTTATTAAATTCAAGACCAAGGTCCATTATACCTTGGATCCCAAACTCATGTCACGTGTCATAGTGACTTGGCGTCCCCGTCAAATTCAAGACCAACGAGACGACGCCATATGTACAAATAATGTGGAAATCTCATTCAAATTTAAGAACCAGTCAAAAGTCGCCAAGTATCAAAGTGACATATTTAGGCCAATCACAAACAACCCGGCCTACTCCCTACAACTATAAATCGGGGGTAACGTAACATTCTAAAGCACATTCTGAAAGAGGACTTTGATAAGCATTGGCAACATCGACATCGACTATTAAGTTCTTGCAAGGAGCAATCAACGAAGTTCTTTCCGAAGATTATTTCAAAGCGAAAAAACATTTTCCAACATTCTTGGCGATTGAAATACATCTTCAGGAGTCCAAATCATTCAAAGATTCAAGAAACATGCTACTGAAAGCTCTCAGATCATTTCTAAGTTTAGGAGAGAAGAATCAAGAGAGTTACAGAATTGTACTCACCAGATTCATCAATAAAACTTTCCTTTTTTTTCTTTTATTTATCTTTAGTTGCAGTTAATTTTCGACGCTTTGAAAATTTCTTGCGAACAACCTTATGTTGAATTAATTTCATTATTGTTTTCTCACTTAAACTTATATTGATTAAATTATTTATTAAAAACTAAAGAAATATGACATTCAAAATAATATAATAAATATTTAATATACTAATTGTTGTATGATGACATCAATAAAATTAATTTATAAATAAAGATAAAATTTAATCCAAATAATTAAAAGACTTAACTCAATAGAATACCTTTGCAGATGTTCCTTCATTTTAAAAACCACAAATGAAATTGAAAAGTTAATGCTTTTTTAAAAACTTTAATAGTTGCATTTCCTTAAAAATACATGTTAAGCTGTATTTTTTTAATTTAATTTATTTATTGGAGAAATTTATATTAATATTTCTTAAACGTGTATGAAACTTTAATATTTCATGTTTAAATTAATCATTTTGAGTTTAAAATATTGATTATTTTACTTTTTATTAAAAAATTTATTGTTAAAAAGTGTGAAAAAAATCACTCCCATTTTCAATTATTTAATATCACTACTATTTGGATAGTTCAGTTGTGTTTTTTTAAAATTAACTTTTCAAACATTTTTAGTTATATATATAAAATAATTTTTAATTTAATAATCAAGCACGTATTAAGTTAGAAAAGGAGTGTCATGATACATTATTTACTTGCCCATGAGTAATTTGTTAGGAAAAAAAGTAAACTAATAAACATTTTTACCAAATAGAGAATTTTTTGATCAATTTAGCCTTTGAGGAATCATTTTGAATTTGATTGTATAGATAGTTTTTTTATAGTGTTGCTATCACTTTTGTATGACTCGTTACTTTTGTAGTATTTAATAAATTAATATAATTATTTAAATTTATTAAAATAGGTGAAAATTTATAAAATAATTATAACTTTAAATAGAATAAATTAACAAAAAAATTCATGTGAAAGCTATCAAAATCTCACATTTTGTGATTTTCTCCTATATGATGAATCAGAGTGTGGCTGCTCAAGCAGACATGACACCGTCGACATGTCTGCTTGAGAAAAAAAGGTATTTTCATAATTTTGATAAATTTTAACTCTCACCGCCTCAGCTTCTCTTCTTTATTCTTCGTAATTCTGATAAATTTGAACTCTCACCGCTCAGCTTCTCTTCTTTATCCACAAAGAAACCACAGATACCACTTTTTCCTTCTACTATTTCTGGTTGTCTTCTTGGAGACAATTTTTCAGGTGGTTGATCTTTAATTTTTTCATACGATTCGTGTTATCTCAGGAGGTAATTTTAATAGAGTTTTTACTCTCACCGCCTCAGTTTTCTGACACATTTTCTGTGATTGAGTTTCAATTTGTTCTCCGATTTGTGTTCTGTCAACAAGAACAAAGAGGCCTGATTGCTACTTCGGCTGATTTGTTGGATTCTATTTGGTTCTGTTTTGTTTCAGTAAAGGTAATTGCATGGCAATTTTTTCCTTTAAAAAAATTTAAATTCATCAAAACTTTTACATTACAGGGAATAAAATGACTATTCGAAAAAACTTTTCATTGAAATTCCTTATGTGTCCTGCCGCCTTTGTGATTTCATGAATACCATATTAAATTAAATAGGAAAAATGATGAAAATAGGAGAGAGATGGAGCAAATGCCTATGATGCTTTTTTAATGATGAAGATTCTAAGGATGGTACAATTTTCAACAACAACAATTCAAACAAAACCTAAGCAAAAAATTATCAAAACACCCACATGCAATTGCTTTGAATATCCAATTTTATAGCCCTGAATCTGTTCACACATGAAAAATTCAAGAAATATCAAATGGTAAGAGAAAATAAAAAATCACATCCAAATAACCTATACACACCATATTTCCAAATTAATGAGAAGAACACTTTTGAACGAAATTATTAACACAGATAAAAACAGAGAATTCTTTGTGCCATTTCCAACATTTCAATACAGAAGACCCGCAAATATTTAACTAAGAAGAATCAGCCTGATGAGGAAAAAAAATATAATCATCTTAGATAAATGAAAGAGAGCACACCAAGCTACACCGAAGAACAATCAATTTGAGAGAATGCTTTAATTTTGCATAGAGAATGAATAACAGAGTGATTAAAATAGTGAGAACATACTAACATCTTAAAGAAAGGAGCAGAGACGCAGCAAAGGTGTTTGGGGAACATATAAGTAAGGAAGGTTTTGACATGGCTGTTGCATGTCAAAAGAAATTTGTGTAGGGGTAATTTTGTCATTTCATGTGGTGTGCTGATGCGTTGATATAACTTTATTACGCATGTGATGTTCAATACGTTCCATTCTCTCCCTTTTTCTTATCTCCGTACTAATATCTTCTTCATTATCTCCATCTGAATTTTAATTCATCAACAAATATATAAGCACATAGAGGCGGTAATTGACAAATCAGAAACAAATTCTTTGCTGCTGTGCCTACTCTCTCCCGGGTATTTTCTCTTCTAGTTTTTGACAGTACAAATTTAATTTGATATGATAATGTTTGGCTATTTTAAGGATTTGGGGTTTGTGTGGGTTACTAAAATTACTGCTTCTGCTGTGATGAAGCTTGCTTATTTTAAGGAAGGAGTTGAAATTTGGGAGGTTTTCTGAGCTTATTTTTAGGGAATTGGGGATTCCCCGCATTAGTGGAATTAGGTTTGTGTTGTGAAAAATTTCACTGATTTGAAAATTTTGAGTTGTGCTTTGCCGTTTAGGTACTGGGTTTTAAAGCAAACATATGATTTAGCATAAAATAAAAATTTTGCTGAAAAAAAATTCACTATCGTTGAAAAATATTCTCCCTAGAAGTAAGTTGATTCTTTCTGATTGATGATTTTTCTTATGGAGTTTTGCCTTTTCGGTGTTGGGAACTTTTGTTCTGATGAATTTTGCTGGCGACGTTTATTTTCTGAAAATTGGGTGACTTCTGTTGCCGAATTTTGATGGTGGATTTTTCTTTTCGAGTGTTACTTAGTTTTTACGAATAAATTTTGAGGCTTTGCCTTTGGAAGTCTTGTCGGTTGCTAGGAATTGTAGTATTTGAATAAAGTTAATCACGCTAGTGTACGATTAGCACCAATCGCTTCTCCAATAACGTAATTCTTCTCGCCGTTAACGAACAAACAAGTAGTGTAATTAGGTAACTACTTGGGAAATTCAAAACCCAGGAGCCAATTTACAGCTAAGAATTTGTACCAAATCCGGATTTCCTGAGAGAATTCTAGATGGGTGGACCAATACTATTTGAGAAAAATGAATTTGTACTCAAAAACCAATAAAAATCATCCAATTGTGTACGAAATCGTATGCATTATCTCGAGATTCGCGGAATTGAGCCGTTGGGGGGACAGCTCATTCGATTCTAGAAACTTCAAGGGTTTTCTCACATGAATTCGCACGTGACAGAGTGAGTTGAGTTCGATTATTGCCAGGTCGGGGTTGGGATGAAGGATTTGGGTCGATTGGGTTGATGGATTGGACGGGTTCTCGCCGGTCGGGTTAAGCTGATGACGTGTTACTGTCGGTTGAAATTGTTTGTCGTGGTTTTTATTGTTATTGTTTTCTAAAGTTGAGGGAGAAGAGTTTATTGAGAGTGTGGGCCGGGTCAGGTTTTAAATGGGCCGATGGGTTAGGCTGTTGTTGATGTTTATTATTGTTGATGGATAAAGAAGAAAAGGAAATTGGGTCGTTAGTCTTAGTTGGGGTATGGGCTGCTGAGGTTAGGTTGAATTTGGGCTGGTGATTAAAGATAAGAAATGGGTTGAAATTGGAGTTATTTAATAGATGACCTCAATTGGATTAAGAATTAGCTGAATCCGTTTAAATTTTAGCCAAATTGAAAATCAATTAGTCAACTGCATTGCAATTGGGGCCAATTTGATTTCAAATATAGCCAAATTTAATAGATTGGCTAAATTAAACTAAAATTTGATACAAATTAATACGTCACTTAATCACGAGCTTCTTGATTTAATAAAATTAAACATATATTTATCCAAATAAATTATTTTTGATATTAAATTATATTTGAATCAAGATTTTAATTATTATATTTATTTTCAAGATAAGTCTTGATTAAAATCTCATATTTTGTAAAATAAATATTTAAGTAACAAATTATATAATCTCGTGTAATTGAATACGACAATATATAATCACTACTTAATATGATAAAATCACCCAGACAATTACTTTGAAAAGTCTTTATTCAGATAAAATAAATATTATAATTTTATTTGAAAATCAAAAAAATTCAAAATTAAACTGAGTTATGGAGGGAAAAAATTAGGTGTCAACGGACACAAGGTTGTATTTGAAAGTAGGAACAAACAACACTTTGTATACTACAATAGTAGGTGCAAGTAATACACTACCAACTTGATTTACTTTCACATTATAACCATTTGGTAACACAATCAGAAGGGGAAAATGTAGGGAAAAGATGTTGGTCATGGAGCTTTTATTGAAGGTCATGTGATTTGATGCACCTGAGTCTAAGATCCAAGAATTAGGTTTGTTTTTTAAACACCTATAAGATAGTTTACCAAAGTCAATGGAAGAAGTACAAACAACAATGCCTGCAAAGTTTGCATTTCCTCCCACGGGATCTGGAGTCCTGTTGTTGCTATTCTCTCCGTGATCTCCAAACTAAAAATGTTGTAGCAAGTTCACAACATGCTCATACTTCTCTCTAGATAGGTTGATGTTGTGTCCATCCTGCAACTTGTTATGCTCATCTCCCCTGGTATATGCAACATCTAATACAGATCCATGTACATCAGCCATAAGACCTTTTCCTTTGTTGAACCTGTGATTTTGAGTGTTGTTTTAATAACTACTCTATGAACTTTGGTAGGTATTGTAGGAGTTGTGATTATTTCCTTGTGGATAACCATGGATTTTGTAACATTTCTCTTTGGTGTGCCCTGGTCTTTTATAGTAATCATACACCACACGAGGCTTGTTTCCACCATAGCCAGTATTTTGGGTGTAATTTGTCCCGAAACTTCCATTTCCACCTAATATGCTCGTACCAGAAGAATAGTTGGTCCTGGGAGTTTTTCCTCCCCTGTGGCTAGTCATTATAGCGAGAAAACTATTGGTATCCAAAGACATCTTGTTCGATCCGCTTGCATTCAAAGAGGTAGACTTCATAAACAATTGATTGCTTAGTTTTATATCTCTTTGTCTCTATCCTGTATGAGTAGGGAAAAAGCTTGTTCCAAGGATGGCAATGGATTCATCATAAGAATGTTTCCCTTAACTACTGTATAAAACGTATTTAACCCCATGACAAATTGGACCAATCTCCTGTCTTGTTCTGCATTAAATAAGTGTTCTTTGGCACCATAAACACAATTGCACTTACACTGGGTCTGAGCATGTAAAGTGCTCAATTCTTCCCATAATTTATTCATTTTTGTATAATAAGTAGTTATGTCCATACTACCTTGAGATAATTCATTTATTTCTCTCTGCACTTGATACAGTTTCGCACCATTTGTTTGATCATATCGATCATTTAGCTCTTTCCACAGCTCAAAAAAATCATTTACATATTTAACACTGTCTACAATTTCCTTAGTTAGTGAATTTAGGATCCATGATGTAACCATATCATCACATCTTTCCCACTGCCTATATCGTAATGTTCCCGGGTCTGGTCTTTTACATTCACCATTGATGAACCCTAAACTTGTTCTTAACAAACAAGGCTCTAAGAACTCCCCTTCTCCATGATCTATACCCTGTTCCATCGAAGGGAATAGGTACTAACATTGCACCCGAATTGTTAGAATTATGCATGTATAAAGGGGAACTGATGTCATCCCCCGCAATACCAGTGCTAGTGGTACTATTAACATTCATAGTCGAAGATTCTTCACCCGAATTCGTCATCTCAAGAGTATTTTAATTTTGACAAAAACATAACAAAGAGAGAAAGCAACACTCAAATACAGAGAAATAAAGTTCACTTCGGCAATTTATCGAACAGAGAACCAGCACGATGAATCAAAGGGAAAAGGTATGAACCAAGTAATAAATGATATCAAATTTTACTAAATTTCATCATCGATACAATAAATTGAGTGAGAAGGTTACCAATTTTTGCAACCTGGCTCTGATACCATGTCAAAGCTGGACATAGCTGAGGAAGAAGGTTCAACATGAAGCTTAATCCATAGAAGTATAAATGTGAGAAGGGAAGAACAAAGAGAATCTGAATAACTACTTTTATTGATTATCAATGTGCCTATACAAGGGTATTTATGGAGTAGGAAAAGTAGTTAATGTTGTAACTAACTCCAGTTGTCAATGAGTTGTCCTCTAGCTAACACAACAAGTAACTAACTAACTCATACTAGCTAATACTAACTGTGCAATTAAGTAACTAGAAATAATTAATCTTAACAAAATCCTATGTCCCAAGATTTTTTCTTTAATTTCTTCCTCTTAATCTTAGAGGAGATTTTGTGAAAACTGTGGCATCTGCATATGGCTATGTAAAGATACCAGTAGTTATAGTATTTAATTTGTAGTGTAATCATAGTCATATGTTACCAAATTATTCATTTTTTTTAGTATATGTAATGAATTACACTAATTTTGACATTTCATACTATGTTTATCAAAATAAATATAATCTAATACGAGTCGTGTTGGCAAGTATCAAGTCCCTCAATTTGAATTGCATTGCTTTTAACTTTTCATGAAAATTTCTTGAGGAAAAATACACTAGTTAATTTAAATTATTGGGCGCGTGCGCACGGCCATAGCACATCTAGTATTGTAGAAGTATGATTGAGTTTGGTAACATGTTAGTTTGTTGTCTCTAAATTCTTACTTAAGGGCAATGTGGACTTTTAACCATATTTTTCATGTCTTCTAATCCGAAGCATAAGTAGGATTACATAAATGTTATCATACTCAGGGGCAATTATTTGAATAACATAGGAAGAAGGTAAATTAGAAGGGGAAAAGATATAAGACCATAAAATGGAGATGAGAGCATAACAGGTTTAAGTCAAAGCTTCAATTAATTATCATGCACCCTATTGCAGCTTTCACGATCCAAAAATCAAGGGTCATTATGACACTTGCCGCGATAAGTCTTGATATGTATTATCACCCAAACTGATATAAAAGAAACAAATCAATACCAAAAATCCAAGGCAAGGATTCTAGAGCAACGTAGAACCACACAAACATGATATTAGCTGAAATACAATCAAGACACCAAACCAAATTCCAAAACCTGATGTCACAGTGTAAAAAAACCACTAATACAACTCGAAGTCAAAAATATACATAGGATATCCAAAAGGAAACAAACTATGGCTCTTAATACAAGAAAAAGTAGTGGTCAACTTCGGATACATAGATCAACTGCTACCTCGAATAAACTCCAAATGCCACCTTAATCAATTATCCGTGCGGTGCACTAGTACCTGAATCTGCACCAAAAGGGTGCAGTAAGACGAGTACGATCCACTTATATTCAGCAGGTATCATAGGCAGACTGAGTAAAGTAGTAGATTATAAATCATGTACACATTAACTATGGGCACGTCACCTGCAACTAGAAAATATCTCAAATGGTAGCCCACATCGTCTCAACTAACAGTTCTACTATATACACATCTAACAAATACTATTACAAAAATAAACATAGATATATACACTCATACCAAGAAAAAGTAGGGAAAGGGAATACAAATAGATAGATATCACATCAAGAACAAAAAAACAACACATTATAAGCACAATATATATGGGCTACAATGAATATGATGGTGATGATGATGCACAAGGTCGTCGCACAACCTCCGTATATACCTACCGAGTTATGCTCCTGAGGTAGGACCTATGGGAGTTCATCAACCCATATACAATCATTATCCAATTCTAATATCCATAACTCCTCTCCGGCACATACATCGGTGGAGGGTTTTTAAAGATGTCACATTTCTACCAAAAAAGTCAGTATTTTTAGTATTTTGATGAGTGGAAAGTTTACCACTCATAGACATCCAAATTCATGCACTACTATTGCTAAACTTGTGTACATGAGCCTAATTTTCCATTGGAATGTACTAATTTCCAATTTTTGTGATCTTCCAGGTCCTATGATGAAGATGAATGAAAATCAAAATGAAAGGAAAGAAAAGTAGGCAAAAAGAGACTAAAGTTGGAGATTAATAGGAGGCCCTCACTTACCGCGATTGCGATCCTCAGCTTGCGATCATGGTCAATCAACCAGGGATCATAAGACCCTCAGGTACGGCGATCACGGTAAGATTCTACACGATTGTGAAAAGGGGCTCGCGATTTAAAGAACGCGATCGCGATGGAGCGGCTGAATGTCCAAGGGTAGTTTTATCATTTCACGCAGCTGAGCTCAATTCTCAAAAGGGCAAAATCCTTAACAATTGAGGCATCTTTGAACTAATTTTCAAGTTTTGTATGGAGAGAAACACTACCAATTTGGGAAAGAACAATTATAGTTAAATTTTCCAAGAGATTTTTAGTTATAATTTGAGATTGAAGCTTTGGGATTATTTTGGTTTTGTTATCAATGGATGCATTGGGTGCTAACTTGGATATATCTCTTCTCTCGAATCTCATGAGTAGCTAAATATTTATCTTGTGGTTATGCTTAATTAGTGTATCAAAGTGTGTAGGTGTTGATTGTTAGTCCTAATTATTAGCTATTGATGTTGGGTTTTGCTACTACTTACTCTATGGTTGAATTAATAATTGTGGGTGAAAATCCCAATTGACTTGAATTCCATATCATCCTTGAAAGAGAGATGTGAATGATGAGTGGTAGTGAACAACTATTTGATATTAGTTATTTTCTTAGCATTATCTTAGAAATATGGATGTTTTGTGAAGTAACTAGATTGATTGGCATCATCCTAGAAATAGGGGCGTTAAATTGAGGTTTTGGATTGGTGAAATTGGTACACCCATGAGGTATTCGAAATAATCCATGAGTGAAATTTGGTGTGTTGCTGAAAGACTCACATTAAGAGTTAAAATCTAGCCTACCCAAGTCATTGGCTAAGAAATAGACTAACCCTCAAACACCCATACATGTATGACCCTTAGGATAAGTATAACCCCAAGACTCTTCTCTTATTGGATTCTAATTTACAATTGTTTCTTTCATTTAGTGTCATAAGTTAATTTTGTTCAAACAACCTTTTAAATCATATCCCCCAATTTAATTTATATTTTGTTTTAAGCGTACATTGTGAGTCAATGCTTAGTGACTTTCAACATATATAGAAATTGAAGACTAAAAATGCTCCTTGTGGATTCGATTCAAACCTAAGTTGGGCTATTATATTGACAACGATCTCCTTGACAGAGAATAATAAAGTAAGTTGAGCGTTATCAAAAATGGCACCGTTGCTGGGGAGTGAAACTTAGATTTTGCTTCTGTGGTGTTGATAGTAACTTGGGGTTTACCAGTAGTGTTTGTTATTTATGTTGTTTGTTATTTTTTTTTCTTTTATATGTGAGTTCAATAGTTTCCACGACACAATGAGTGAACATGGGAGCAATGAGGGCTCCTTTGATAGTCCCTTCAATTATTAGGATCATCTTCATGATGCAGGGCGTGTTAGTGTCATCTGCATTCCTCTAAATGAAGGAAATAAAGTATTCCATGTTACGAGTATGATGCTACACATGTTGCAAATGAAGGGTCTATTCGAGGGTCAAGCACATGAAGATCCAAATCTAGATTTGAAAATTTTTGATGAAGTGTGTGCCCTATTTGACATTACGCATATCACACAAGATTCTATTTTATCGAGGCTTTTCCCGTTCTTTTTAACAGGCAAAGCGGTGTTGTGGTTGATGTCTCTACCTGCCAGGTCCATCACATCTTGGATGGAATTTACGGAGGCTTTTTTGGATCGATGTTTCCCTCCCTCAAAGATGTTGCAATTGTGTGACGAAATTATAAATTTTCATCAACTCAATGGGGAGCCTTTATATGAAGTATGGTAGAGATTTAATGAAAAGCTTTTGTAATGCCCTAACCATGAAATGCCGGAGAAGATGCTTCTCCAAATATCTATAGGGCGTTGAACCAACTAAACAAGATCGTGGTAGACAATGTGGTCGGTGCATCACTTATGAGGTTGTTTTATGAAGTGGCTTTAAATTTGCTTAAGCAAATCACAAAGCAAAATAGGAGGTGGCACACTCGGGTACCGAGGTAGCCACGGGTTCTACCATCTCCTTGATTGTGAACAAAGAGCAAAGAACGAAAGATAAAGAGAGGGAGGAAAATATAGCCAAAATGATGACACAATTGGACCTCTTTGCAAAGCATGTGATAGGTACACCCGCAAAATCGATCAATGCCGTGGTCTCTAAAGGGTATGATGAGGATGAGGCAAAGGCCATTGATGAAGAAATAGTTTTTTCCCGGTCTATCAAAGGCAAGGAGGGAACTAAGTTTGGAATAATGATAATCCAGAGAGGGAATGGCATGATAGAGATAGAGATCATGATTAGAGGGATAAAGAAAGGAAGTATGATATATATGTACCCCCCAATGATCGAGTGAAGTAAAGAAGTCAAATCCCATAGATCCTAAAATTTTAAAACTGAGGATATGCTTACTAGAATCATGATAAGAGTGAAAGGGACGGACAAGATGGTTCAAAAACTAAAAAGGAACTTTTCTCAAATCAACAAAATGGTTATATCACACTCGGAATCAATGAAATAATTGGAGACCCAAATTGGCCAAATTTCAACCACACTTAATGTTAATCCTAAAGGAGTCCTCCCAAGTGATATGGTGGCAAATCCAAAAAATAATGCTCATGTCTTAGAAATTGTCACCTGAAGTAGTAAGAAACATGGTGCACATGAGGTTGAGGTCAAATCAAAGTCTCTTGATGATCAAATAAACACAAGTATAAAATGTATGAGTGAATCAAATAATGTGACTCCAAAGTCTCAAGAAGGGGATGATGAAGAACCAATGAACGTTAAAGAGATGGTTGATGAGGAGGGAACTCCTAAATTAGTTGAGCGTGATCAACAAAAGAGAAATGAACTACAACGTGAACCCTTTTCACTAATGAAAATCCCTCAACTATTCCCATAAAGACTCAAGAAAAAGGAGGAGAATGTCAAACTCAAGAAGTTCCTCGCCAAGCTTAGCAATTTTTCAATCAATATCCCATTGCTAGAAGCCATTAAAGAAATCCTAGGGTATGCTAAGATAATGAAGACATTGATGTCTAAGAAACTCCTTGTAGATGGTTAGATCAATAAAGTTACCTATGGTTGTTGCACTATCATGACTAGTGTTATGGAGGAAAAGAAAAAGGACCCGAGGGCATTCACAATCCTTTGCACCATTTGGATACAAAAATTTGAGAAAGCATTGTGTGACCTTGGTGCAAGAATAAATTTGATGTCATACGTGATATATTGAATACTTGGTTTGGACACCCCTACCCCTATAACAATGAGGCTATTGATGATAGATCGCTCTATTAAAAGATCGGTTAGAGTCTTGTTTGATGTTTTGATGAAGGTCGATTGCTTCATTCTTCTGATGGACTTTGTTATACTTGATTGTGAAATCGACCAAGAGATACCAATTATTCTTGAGAGACTTTTTCTAGCAACCAGAACAACAACTGTTGGTATGGAGCAAAAGGAAATGAAATTCTGAGTGCAAAATAATAAAGTATCCTTTTAGGTATATAAAATAAGAAACAACCAATTGAACTTCAAGTGGTGTCCGTCATTAATGTAGTGGACATGGAAGTGGATGATAGGTCCCTCAAGGATCTAACTTAGAGATTGATGAACGTCGTGCCGCGACATTAAATTAGGCACTGGATGGGGGACAACCCATCATGTCACAGAAGTGGCCTGTATCCTTTGATTTTTTATTTTTAGAGTAGCTTTGTTTGTTAAGATTGATCCATCCAAATTAGATTCCCAAAGAGATTGTATTTGAATGATGTTAAGTAAGAGAAAGTATGGTTAATTTGAGTAGTGGGATGAGTAGTTGAAAACAGGGGAGCAAAAACTGCTCTCAGTTGTCACGATCTCAATAACACAGGTCTCGCAATCGCATAGCATGAGGTTACCGATAGCGATTCATTGACTGCGATCGTGACTGATGTTGTTTTAACATGAACAATTTCTTCCCCCCAAACTTAATTCTACACACATTCCCTCTCAAAATATATAAATTTACAATTATTTTTACTTGTGTTGTAGGCATCCAAAAGTGTATTAGCATCCCCTCTGCATCTCCTAATCTGATATGTTATTAAATTCTTTATTTTATGCTCGTGTGTAGGCCTTAGAACTCATGTCTTAGGAAAGAACTAAAATTGTAGTTTGTATGCTTGATTGTGCTCTTTATTTATTTCCTGGGATGTGTTGGTTGCTGTTATTGGTAGGATAGGTAGCTTTAACTTTGCTCAGTCAAGGTCGAAGGGTGGTAATTGTCCTTAATTCCATTAGAAATCTTCAGCCCCAGCTCTGTCTTCAGCTAGTGCTCTAGTGCCAAAGTTCAGAAATGACAATCTGGATAGAGCGCCAGCATCTAAGTCCCAGGGTAGTGTAAACAATGGTCAAACTAATCCTCTTTGCCAAAAATATGGTAAAAATCATCAGGGTGTGTGTAGAGCCAGCAATGATGTGTGCTTTGGGTGTGGCAATCCAAGCCACAGAGTCAGGGATTACCCAAAGAGTGGTCAACAAGGTCAGTCCAGTCGTCTCTAAATTCCATCAGGTCGCCCAACTCAGTAGGGTGACGCTTCCAGCGTAACCAACGGTCAGCGCCCGAACAGAGTATATGCACTCCAGACCCGAAAGGATTAGAAAAGTTCTCCTGATGTGGTTACGGGTATGTTACAGGTCTTTCTTTTACATGTTTATGCTTTGTTAGATCCTGGAGCTTTACTTTATTTTGTAACCCCTTACATAGCTATTAATTTTGGTTTCAGTCCCGAAACTTTAGTTGAGTCTTTCTCAGTATCAGTATGGTAAATCTATTTTAGCCAGGCGGGTATACAAAAACTGCCCTATTACAGTATCTCAGAAAGTCACTTCAGTAGACCTTGTGGAGTTAAGGATGACTGATTTCGATGTCATTCTCGGCATGGATTGGCTCCACTCATGCTATGCTTCAGTTGATTATAGAAACAAAGTTGTTCATTTTTTAGTTTCCAAATGAACCAGTCCTTGAATTGAGGGATAGTACTTCAACGTTTAGGGGTCAGCTTGTTTCGCACCTTAGAGCAAGAAAAATGATATCCAAGGGATGTGTTTACTATCTTGTTCGAGTCAAAGACTTTAATTATGAGACTCCTAGTCTTGAGTCTATTTCAGTAGTAAATGAATTTTCAAATGTGTTCCCTGAAGATCATTCCGGAGTTCCTCCCAAAAGAGAAATTGACTTTTGAATAGTCCTTCTTCCAGATACCCAACCTATGTCTATTCTTCCCTACAGAATGGCTACAGCTGAGCTTAGGGAGTTGAAAGAATAGTTGAAATACCTGTTAAATAAAGGGATTCATCAGACCCAGTGTTTTTCTATAGGGCGCTCCAGTCTTTTTCGTGCGAAAGAAAGACGGTTCTCTTAGAATGTATATAGATTACCGCCAGTTAAACAAAGTCACAGTCAAGAATAAGTACCCACTTCCCAGAATTGATGACTTGTTCAACCAACTTTAGGGTTCCAGTTATTTCTCTAAGTTAGACCTCAGATCTGACTATCATCAGCTCAGAGTTAGAGAATATGACATTCCGAAAATAGCTTTTAAAATCGGTATGGTAACTTTGAATTTCTAGTTATGTCTTTTGGACTAAAAAATGCCCCAGCATCCTTCATGGACTTGATGAACTGAGTGTTCAAACAACAGTTGGACATGTTCGCCATAGTCTTCATTAATGATATTCTTGTCTATTCCCATAACGAAAATGATCATGTAGATTACCTCAAAATTGTATTACAAATTCTTAGAGCCCATCAGTTGTTCACCAAATTTAGTAAGTGCAAATTTTGGATAAGATTAGTAGATTTCCTTGGCCATATCATTTCTGGTGATGGCATTAGAGTTGACCCTCAAAAGACGGAAGTAGTGAGAAACTAGCCCAGATCTATCTCTCCGTCATATATTAGGAGTTTCTTAGGTTTGGCTGGATATTACAGATGTTTTTTTGAAGGGTTTTCATCTATTGAGTCCCCCATGTCCTGATTGACTCAGAATAAAATCAAGTTTCAGTTGCCAAATTCTTATGAGAAGAGTTTTCAGGAGTTGAAGACTCGACTTACCTCAGTCCTAGTTTTGACCTTGTCAGATGGTTTAGATGGTTTTGTTGTTTACTGTGATGCTTTCAGAGTTTATTTGGGTTGTCTTTTGATGCAGAGAGGTAAGGTCATAGCATACTCCTCTAGACAGCTTAAACCACATAAAAGATTTATCCTACCCATGATCTTGAGTTTACAGTTGTTGTGTTTGCATTACAAATTTAGAGGCATTATTTGTATGGGGTTATGTTGTTGTGCTCACGTATCACAAAAATTTGCAGTATCTGTTTTCACAAAAAAAATTAAATCTCCGTCAAAGAAGATGGCTAGAATTGTTGAAAGATTATGATATGAGTGTTTTGTATCATTCACGCAAGGTCAATGTATTGGAAGATGCCCTTAGTAGATTATCTATGGGTAGTGTTGCTCATGTAGAGGATGATAAAAAATAGTTAGTCAGGGAGGTTCATCAACTTACTAGATTATGTGTGCGATTAGTGGATTCAGCTAAGAGTAGTGTATGGGTTTAGAATAGTTTAGAATCTTCTTTGGTTGTCGAAGTAAAGGAGAAAGGAGATAGGGATTCTAGTCTGGTTAAGTTGAAAGAATCAGTTAGAGATCAGAAGGTAGAGGTTTTCTCCTAAGGGGGAGATAGTGTGTTGTGATGTTAGGGTTGGCTATGTGTGCCGGTGTAGATAGTTTGAGACAGTGAATCCTTGCAGAAATGCATGTTGCACGTTGTTTTATTCATCTAGGAGCCACTAAGGTGTACCATGATTTGCGGGAAATCAATTGGTGAAGTGGTATGAAGAGGGATATTGCAGAGTTTGTAGCTAAGTGTCCTAATTGTCAGTAGGTTAAGGTTGAGAATCAGAGGCCTAGTGGCACAATGCAGAAGTTCAGCATTCCTACTTAGAGTGGGAAAAGGTGAACGTGGACTTTGTGACCGGGTTGCCCCGCACGTGTCGTCAGCATAATTCGATATGGGTTATTGTAGACAGGATGACCAAATTAGCCCATTTCTTGCCAGTTCATACTTCCTATATAGCTGAGGACTATGTCAAGTTCTATATTAGAGAGTTTGTTAGATTACATGGAGTCCCATTGTCTATCATTTCAGATAGAGATACTCAGTTTACCTCTCACTTTTGGAAAGCTTTTCAGAAGGGTCTTAGTACCCAAGTTTGCCTCAGAACAGCCTTTCACCCTTAGAAAGGTGGTCAGGCATTGAGGACTATTCAGATCCTAGAGAACATGTTAAGAGCATGTGCTATCGACTTTAAGGATATTTGGGATGATCACTTGCCTTTGATTGACTTTCCCTACAATAACAGTTATCATTCCAGTATTCAGATGTCTCCATTTGAGGCTCTTTATGGGAGGAGATTTAGATCTCCTATTAGTTGGTTTGAGGTAGGTGAAACTGTGTTGATAGGTCCAGATTCAGTATTTGATGTGATGGAGAAAGTTTAATTAATCAGAGAGAGGCTTAAGATAGCCCAAAGTCGCCAGAAATCCTATACAAATATGAGAAGGAGAGATCGTGAGTTTGAGATCAGCAACTTAGTATATTTGAAAATCTCTCCCGTGAATGGAGAGAAGAGGTTTGGAAAGAAGGGGAAGCTCAGTCCCCGATATGTTAGCCCTTATAGGATCTTGAGCCATTTTGGAAAGGTAGCTTATGAGCTTGAGTTTCCTGCAGATTTGGCATCAGTGCATCTAGTGTTCTAGGTTTCCTTGTTAAAGAAGTGTATCGGTGTTCCAGCTGTAGTAGTCCCTTTAGAAAGTATGGATGTTCAGGATAGACTTTCTTACGAGGAAATCCCAGTTGAAATGCTTTATCATCAGATTCGTAGACTGAGGAATAAAGAAGTTCCCTTGGTCAAAGATCTTTGGCTGAATCAGTCCGTTGAGGGAGCCACTTGGGAAGCAGAAGCAGACATGCATACCAAGTACCCTCATCTTTTCTTCGCAAACTCAGACTACGTTTAAGGTAACTGTTTTCCTTAGATTTTCTCTTTTCCATTCTTAGTTCCAGCTATACAGTCATCTTCATGTCATTGCATACATCCACGAATCAGTTCAGTCATGTATCATGTTTCAGACTCATTCATGTAATTATGTTTTCAGTTATGCATGTTCAGTGTGTGATTTTAGTTTCCTTAGTATTCTCATCTTACTCAGCCTTATTCGAGGATGAATATTCCTAAGAGGGAGATATTGTAATGCCCCGTACTTTTCTTAACTTAGTTCAGCTCATAGTGCATGTATAAGAGACTTAGAACATGAAAATTTAGCTAAGTTTTGGGGACTTAAGTTTATTTTTTGCCTCTTAACTTCGATGATTTTTAAAGTGACCTTTCCGACCCCAAGACGTAAGTTTTTGAGTTAATTCATGTTCAGGGGTGTAAGGAGCATGTCTCGGGGAAGTTTTGAAATTTTCAGACGAGGTTTGGGCCGTGGTTGGATTTCGATTCTGGCATCTCAATGCGATTGCATTGTGTCGCACCATGTATAGTGATAGACTCATCATAGCATCGAACTGGGCCTCCAATCAGCATTCCAGTTACGAATTTTAATTCCTTAAGGGAAGTCTTGTCTTTTCCCATCACCCCAAGTAGTAAAAACACGAGATTAAGTCATCATTTAGGGCATTATATGCCTAAATTCCTCAATTTCTTTATAGAATAAACCCTAACCATCACCCAAATTCATCAAGTTCAATCATTATCCCTTCAAGAAAACTCAAGAATTCAAGTTTCACCATCCAAGAACTTTCAAGAAAGTTATTCTCTTTCAAGATTTAAGTATTAAAGGTATGTGTGATGTTCTTCCATGGGCCCTTTTCACCCATGGAGTCTAAGAACCTATTTTGTATTTTAATTCATGAATTTACATAGTTAAAATGAGTTATCTTCATGAAGCTTTTATGAATTTTGATTATAAATGATGTTTACAAGTATTTTTCGTTGAAAGTAGCCCTTACACGTTTGAATGAAAAAAATTTCATGTTAAATCCCCAATTTATGGTTTTAGTGTTATAATTATGTTATTCCCACATGTTTCAATCATCTCCTTGCTTAAGTTCATGAATTTCAAGTGTTTGATAAAATGCCTAAATGATTGAAGTTTGAGCTATGATCCCCTATTATGTTCTTTAAAGCTTTCATGTGTCCATATTATTAATTTCATTCAGTGTTGGAGGTTATGAATACCCGAAACTTAGTTGTTTACATAGTTTGCAGTATTTTCAGAATGGTTTCAGATAAACCATGATCCTTGTCATTCAGTTAGTATCATGTTCAGTTGTTGGCTCAGTTAAGATCAGTTTAGTCCAATAGTCAGTGTCATTCAGTTGGGAGTAGGATTTAGCACCGAGCGAACATAGGGATGGGGGCTCACCTGCCAGTAGAGGGTATGACCTTTAGTAACAGTCCCTTAGTTCCAGAACTACATAGCCAGCGAAGGTTTGAGACGTTAACCTGCCAGTTGAGGGTTGAAACATATCTCACCAGGGAACCTTCCAGTAGTGGGTAACTCTTTAGTCCTTCAGGACTTCACTTTAGTTGATCCACACATCCATTGTTAGTACCCATGGCAGGGTACTAACAACTTTTCAACTCGGATCACAGGTTGGACCCCAATTAGCTCAGATCGGGGCATGTTGGTTAGATGATACCTCCCATAGTCTCAGTTCAGTAGTCAGTATAAAATTTAGTTTACCATAGCATACAACTATCAGTTATTCAATTATCAGTATTTCAGTACTTCAGTTTACAAACTATTTCCGAATATGTTTTATGCTTGGTCATGCATTCTCAGATTTTACCATTTTCACGCATATTATACATCAGATATCTCATGTTATTCAGTCAGTCATTATCTCATGCTATTCAGTCAGTTATTATTCATGCACATGAACCCATGAATATCAGCCTAACCTCATCTCTCTTACCAGTAAATTCAAAGCACTGATCGCATACTCTTTTCTTGAGCTATGATATTTAATATCATAGGTTCAGATGCTCAGGATCCTGACCGCGCTTAGATAGTTCAACCTATCAGTAACAGTAGTCGTGGTGAGTCTTAATCTATCGAGGACGTGGTGTTTTATTTCAGTTTACTTCAGTACTTCAGTACTTTCTTTCAGTTTACCAGTTGGAGTTAGTTGGGGTCCGTCCCATCAACTATTTTCAGTCAGATTTAGAGGCTTTCAGAAATTTCAAACAGTCAGTTGATTCGTTAATATTTTCAGTGAGATTTTCAGTATGTTCGTTTATATTTTGGACTTGAGAATTTTGTTTTATTAATCTCAGTACTTAAAACCTTTGGCGTTATTCACTTAATTCCGCAAATATGTATTTTATTACCATATTATTCAGTGCTCACAGCAGGTACCAATTCATGGGTTAGCTTGGGGTCTTTCGGGACCGTAAGCACCATTGTCGCAACTAAGAGATAGCCTTGGATCGTGACATTGCACCTATAAATGGGCATTCAATCTTGGGGAAAAGGGAATAAGTTAGAAGAGGAGAGAGACTGGACAAAAAATTGTGAACACTGAGAATATTCGCAAGTAAAGTCACAAAAATCACAAATTCCTAGCTCCTGTAGTTTGGGTTTGACAGCCGAAAAAATACTTGACGTCGGAGTTTCGATTTTCTGCCCAGCAAAAGGTAAAATCCACCCTTTTATCTCACTTTTCAACTCCTTCTCCTTGGTCTATTTCGATCCTATGAATACGCGATTCTCAAGCTCGTGTTGTTGTTGTGATTTTTGGGCCCTGTTTGTTAATTAACTGTTAGTTCTAAATTGGTTTTGTATATATAGTATATTTTTGAATTCAAGTATGGTCATGGTTCAGTTGTTTGTTCCTTTGTTCCCCCAAAATTGATTTCAAAATGTGGTTTCATCTCTTTTGATCTAAAATAACCTTGAATCCTAGTTCAAAATAACATCAAACTTGTCTTTGTTCCCTTTTTCTTCTGTCAATTTTGTTTCAACATGTTCATCTGAATCATGAGTATGGTAGCATGGGTCAATTGCTTCTAGCTACTTTCGGTAAAATTGAGGATATGCGAAAAGGAATTTAATGTTAGTCATGATTGGGGCTGTTTTGTTTAAAATAGGTGATAAAATGTGGATTGGAGTTTTGATATAGGGTGAAGGATTTTGTGCTTAATGAAAATGGTGGATTTATGTTAAGCCGATTATATAAATTCATTTTTCGGTTTCGCCTACTCTTCCTTTTGCCTATTCCATTTTCTTGAACATCTGTAAATAGTTATCTTGTCCTGTTTAATGCGGCTGCCCATTTTTCATAGATTAAGTTTAAGAATATTGTCCTCCCCTCGTTGGTTTTGAATGTGTTCGCATTGTATTTGAATATGGGGAATGAAGTAAAATTTATGTTTTCTTGTTTATATCTGTTTTTCTTTCTCACGTTTAGCATGTTTATATGAATTAATTCACACATGAGTGTTTATCCACCTATTCTTAGAAAAAATATAATTCTAGTATAAGTTAGTGGTAATAGGATAATGGCTTTGTTTACCATTTTGGTGTATTTTGTTTATGAGGTCGCAACTGGATTGTCATTGTAGAAGTGTATGAATATATTTTCAGGGAATTTGTAAAATCATGTTTAGCTGTAAGTTTTCCTTTGGACTTGTGTATGACTATTTGTATGTTTCGTTATTAGCTCTGTATCTACAATATAAGGAAGATTAAGGGTTCTAGTCTTACTTTCCCTGCGTGCTTTCATTCTCGGATCGTGAAATCACGGTTAAATATACATTTGGTTCAAAAGCATATTCTACCTTCATTTGTATATATATGCATTTATTAAACCATTACTAACACTTATCCTTTTTTATTTCATGTAAACTCGGGAATTGGACTTTCAATTGAAACTCATCTTGACTCAAAGATCGGGTCAACGGCCATAGAATCACCAACGTTCGAGTCTACATCGCTAGGAGCCATTCGCCAATTGAAATCTATAGTATCGAGTTCCTTACTTTCTCATTGATTTCGTTATTCACATTTATTTCATTAACATTGTATTGCATTGAATATGTATTTCATGTGGTTTTGATTGGAATTGATTAACGTTGTTTTTGTTTTGGTTAAAATTGTCTAGAATTAGCCTCCCCGACTAATCTTTTATATATTTGACATTTATATACATAATCATGAATCCAAAATCGTTAGAAAAAATGAAGCAGATTGTGGTTTCAAGTGCAAGAAATACATTTTTTTTAATTGGTTCAAATGACTATTAATAGCCTTAGTTTGCAAAATACATTGATTAATGGGTTTCTCGGCTTAATTGGAGTCTTTGAAATGAATCACTAAGCGATTTTAATTAGTCGAACTTTTCACAAGTAACTTACCCGTCAAAATTCATTTTTCACTTAACTCAAATGCTTATTACATTTTATATTTGTTCTTAACTTTATTTCAAGTTTTCAAATTTTAATAGTATTCAAAACACAAGGTATATAGGCATTCTTACACTACCATATATATAAGATATATTTTTATTAATACTATTCTTATTCTTACTATTATTATGTTATCATTTACATGCTATATCAACTCTATTATACATACGCGTTTTACTAATAAAATTTTATTAACCATTTAGTTTCAAGCTATTGGAATTTCACAATTTAACGAATCCTCACGTCTTTTTCATATACTTTCAAACACATGTATTTATATTTATTTTTAAAAAAATAAATTCTCACACCATTAAAGGAATATAGTCTATTCTATAAGGATTTTTAGTTTTACACTTAACTCCATATACCTTTAAACTTATTTTCATATAAAATTACTTTTACATTTTCTACTATATGTATTATTACAATAAAAATATCACTCTTCTCCATATTAAAAAAACACCTTTGTATATGTATTTTGCAATTATCATATTACATACTTGTATATTGTAATGTCGCATCTCATATACCTTGAATATTGTTTTCAAAAAATAATAAAGGTTTTCTTATCAACTTTTTAGAAAATAATAAATAAATATTTCCCAAATATTTTTCTAAAACTAAGTTTAAGGACTATCTTACGATAGGCTTTGCGGGGTTCTTAATACATTCCCCTCGAGTAACCAAAACTCTTACTTAGAATCTCTCTGGTTTTCATAGACTAAAAGCAACATTTTCACACTATTAAAATGGTTTTTCTAATTTTTTCTTAAAAGTTAGGTGATGACTCAGTAACAAAAATAAATAATTTTTCATAAATCAGAAAGAGTCACCACAACCATCGTTACGTTGCGGACTGTTTCAGACAGTTTGAAATAGGGCACGACAATTATTAGTCCTAATTATTACCTATTGATGTTGGGTTTTGATACTACTCTATGGTTGAATTAATAATTGTGGGTGAAAACCTCAATTGACTTGGATCCCATATCATCCTTAAAAGAGAGATGTGGGCGATGAGTGGTAGTGAATAACTATTTGATATTAGTTATCTCCTTAGCATTATCTTAGAAATAAGGATATTATATGAAGAAAAAATTGATTGATGTCATCCTAGAAATAGGGGTGTTAAGTTGACGTTTTAGATTTGTGAAATTGGCACACTCACGATGTATTTGAAACAATCCATGAATGAAATTTGATTTTTTTGAAAGACTCACATTAAGAGTTACAAGCTAGACTATCCAAGTCTTTGGCTAAGAAATGGACTAACCCTCAAACACCCATATATATGTATGACCACTAGAATAAGTATAACCCTCAAACTCCATATATGTTGCTTTCATTTAGTGTCACAAGTTAATTTTGTTCAAATAACCTTTTAAATCATACCCCCAATTTAATTTATGTTTTGATTTAAGTGTACATTATGGCTCAACGCTTAGTGAATTTAAGCATACATAGGAATCAAAGACTAAATTACACTCCTTGTGCATTCGACCCCAACCTATGTTGGGTCATTATATTGACAATGATCGTCTTGCCCTAAAATAATGGAGTAAGTTGAGCATTATCATATTTCTATGGTGGTACCAATCTTTCATGAATGAATATGATTTGAGGATATAATGCTCACAACCAACCAAAATGAGAATATCCAATATCCAACCAATATTCCAACCTTGTGAGTCAAAGATCCTCTGAAATCAACCAACCATCCATGATCCAATATAATCCATAAACCATCAAGTGAAACATGTAAGAAAATATCATTGATACAACATAAATTTCAAAATCTAGGATTTTCACACTAAAAAGAGTGCAATCAAGCATACATATATAAATACCAGACTAACATCATACAAGATTTCACATGATCACACATGAAAATAATGTCTCAAAATCACTAAATATTACCACATAGGCCCCCACACAGGCATATAAATCACCAAAACATATTTTCCATGATACAAACCCATGCCCGTAGCATGCTTTTACATTATTGTTAACTGCCCAACCCAGTCTGAAGAAAGTTAAGTTATAACCTACCTTGAATGTCGAATCTGGAACAAATAAGCCTTTATCACCGAGCTTTCACCTCACGCACGAACCCAAAATCAGCAAAAACATGCAAATATAGAATTTGTGCATCAAAGAAAAGCCAACGTTACCGATATTGCCCACTTCTTAATCAAGGTCAAAATGGACCCCTAAAATGGGTTTTAAAAAAAAGGGTAAAATCAGAATTTTTGTCGAAAAACATATTTTCCAAGATTAAAGAAACTCATAGAAGAAAAATCAATTGAAAATGGGGGAAATTAGGGTTTTGAATCTAAGAAATGCTAATTTAGGCCTTCCAGGCCAAAATTCTCAAATTCCACCATTAAATTCGAGTTTAAACAAGATTTAAATGATGAAATCGAAGAAAAGTAGTTGAAATAGGAGTTTAGATCTTACTCAATATAATACCCCGTAATATTCTAAGCTATATTCAGCTCTTATTTGCATGCTTAAGAGGTCCAAAGCTTGAAAATTTCACGAAGTGTTGAGGACTTAGTCATTTTCAAGACCCCCAAACTTCGATGATTCTTATTTTGGCCTTCCCGACCCTGAAATATTGGTTTTTAAGTTGATTCATGGTTAGGGAGATTAAAAGTATGTCTCAGGTGAGTTTTGGGATTTTCGGACAAGGTTCAGGCCGTGTTTGGATAGCCAAAACAATGAGGCAACGCAATTTGGCAACGACGCATTGCTCCTTCCCATGGTGAAGAGCTCCACGATGCATTGCTCTCTCTACTGGAGTTAGCTCCGCGGTGTGTTTCTCTCTCCCATGGAAAGAGAGGTATGGGCATGGCTCTGTCCTGCACAGTGTCATTATTTAAGTGACCAAGGGGCATTTGGATCATTTTCCCTCATTCTATTTCATCCATAACATGAATTGGAGCTTCCAAAAGAGCATTATTTGCCTCTTTCACCCCAAATTGCTCTCAAGAAACCTTTCTTCTTCCCCAAGAACAAATTCAAGCTTCATTCTCAAGAAACCAAGATTTTAAGCTTTCAATCCAAGAAATCTTCAAAAATTCAGTTGTTAAGGTATGTGGGATGTTCATCCATGGGTCCCTTTCATGTATGGATCCCAAAACCCCTCTTTTGTTTTAATTTATGAGTTTATATATGTTCAAGATGAAATAAATCCTTGAAACTCTTGTTAATTCAATGTCAAGTTATGGTTACAAGTGTTTCCAAGTGGAATGAGTCATATCATGTTTTAAGTGTTGCGATTCCCATGTTATGTTCAGTGGATTTAGAACAAATCCCCAAATTATGAATTTAGCCATGTAATCATGTTGTTCCTCATGTTTAAGACATTCTCATATTCAAATTTATGATCCTCACATGTTTGATGAAATGCCTATACTTTGAGTCTTTGAATCATGATTTCACACTAAAGTTTTAAGCCTTAATATTATATTTCATGATCATTCAGTGTTGGTGGGTTATGAACACCCAATACCTACGTGTTTTATATGCTTTCAGATCTTTCAAGTAATAATTCAGTGAAACCATGAGTCTTGTTATTTACTCAGATATTTATGACCATGATGAGCACTATCAGTTATGTAATAATGCTTAGTTAAACTTAGTTCAGTTCAGCACCAATGTCAGTTCAGCTGGGAGTAAGATTTAGCACCGAACGAATGCAGGGATGACGGTTTCCAGTCAATTAGGCAGAGTCAATAGTAGCAGTCCCTGTATTCTAGAACTATGTAGCCAACATAGTATATGAGGTGTCACCCATTATTTTAGGCTTGACTTTCTCTCGGGGGTTACCTATCCGTTTAGGCTTGACACTCTGGTCCATTGGGACACTAGTTTAGTGGATCCACACAGCCAGCATTAATACCCGTGGCACGATATTGATACTCTTTTAACTAGGGTTACAGGTTGTACCCCGATTATCTTAGATTGGGGCATGTCGGTTATATGATACCTCTTACAGTCTCAGTACAGTAATCAGTATATTAAGTTCAGGTTTGCTTGACCAAATGTATAGATTTTCAGTTATTTAGTTATACAACTTTCATTCTTTCAAATTACAGGATCTCAGAAACATATTTTACTTGGTCTTGTATTCTCAGATATTACATGTTCATGCATTTATACTCAGATACTTCATGCATATCATCCACTCCTCATCTCATATACCAGTACATTCAAAGTACTGGCCTCATACTTTTCTTTGCGTTATATTATCTTATATCATAGGTTCGGACGCACAGTTTTTCAATCACTATTAGACAGTTTAGCGTTACTCAGCAGTAATAATGATGAGTCCTCATCCATCAAGGACATGATTTGCTTATTTCAGTTACTTCGGTATTTTCATATGTTCATTCAGTTGGAGTTAGTTGGGGTTCTGTCCCATCAACTCCTCATGACGTTTAGAGTCTTCCAGACAATTAGTTAGACAGTCAGTCAGTTATTTCAGTGTTATCAGTTGTTATTATATATTTCAGACATATTTTGATTCATATTTTAGTATCCAGTTTTACATTATCTTATCAGCTAACCTTTCGCACATGTGATATATTACTATTTTGTTCAGTGCTCACAACAGGTACCAACTCATGGGTTAGCTTGTGGTTATTTGTGGTCGTAAGCACCGTTGTCGATACTAGGGGTAGCCTTGGGTCGTGATAAAACTTGGTATTATAGACTAAGATTTTAAAGTGTCCTAGAGAGTCTGAAAGTTACGTTGAGTAGAGTCTTATGCATGGGTGTGAAGCACACCATACTAATGGACAAAAAGCTATGAAACATTTTAGGAAAGTTTCCCTTCCTTCAGTGTTCCTGTCGTGTGAAAGAGTAGGAGCTATATTTAAACTCTCTTTCTAACTCATTCTTCATTCTTTTTACAGATAATGCCTTCTAGAAGAAACAACGAAAGAAGGAATGGGGATCAGACCACACTACCATCTATTCAGAAAGATCCCCTGAATGAGCATGTTTAGCACCCCGAATTCAAGGTCGTTTTTACTGTAACACCCCAAAAATCTATCTCGAGACATCACACGGTGCTTAGGACCACAAGTGATCCCAAGTTAACCCTTCTACTGGTATAACTCATAAGCAACTAAATAATATGTATAAAATGACTGAGTTTACAATGCGAAAACATAATAATGGTGGAATCTGTGAAAAATACAATACTGATACAAATTTTACATTCTGATAAACTCTAAAAGAGAGACTGAAAATACATAATTAACTCTAACTATATTTGTGAAGCCTCTACTATACTGACTATAGATAGCTTGGACGCGACCCCTACTATCACTAATTAATACATAAGAGTAAGAAAGTAAAGTACATAAACAACATCTAACTAAAGTCCCCGAAGTAGGAGGAGTCATTATCTGCTGGCTGGAATCTGCAACTCTCTGATTTTGTCTGCACATACTACAACTTGTACCTACATTATGAGACAATGTAGCACATAGACGTATATGTGGATTAGTACTTTGAGGATGTACTGAGAATATGTGGGTTAAATGCATAAGTAAAACATCATCTCATAATCATCATTTATAAAATAATGCATGCTAAATATAAATGACTCACATAAGCTGGAATATCTTAAATACTGAAATCTAAAATCATGAATAGCAAATCATACTTTATAAATCTAGTGAGTCATAACATTTAGTTCTAAAAGTTGTGCTAATGTTCTGTCTGTAAATCATACTGTCTAAGTGTAAAAAGAGCTCACTTCTGAATCTAAAATCTACAACTATTGTCTTTCTGTAAAGCATAATCTGAGTAAAACCGTGAGCCTTTACACTTCGTTTTCTAAAATCTTTTTTGTTATTCTTTTGTTTTCTTTTAGCTAGAAGGGAAAAAAACTTTAAAACTGTTCTACAAGGGAGGTTCTTCTAACCGACATAAACCATGTGAGATAATATAGAGTCCAACATCTTGACCTCCTAAGGAAGAAACCTCGTGTTGGGGAAAGGTGTCATACTCTTGCCAGGGAGTATAACCTAATTCAGGTGATCTATCACAAGCTAAAACTGTCATCCATATAGAAATGAGAAAATCCGATAATCTATACCTATGTTGGCTACGTAGTTCTGTGGAAGATAGGACACGTTAATCCTACACTTTTCACTCGGTGCTAAATACTACTTCCTCTTAAATCTGTATGCTCAAACCATTGGAAATCCACTTTTTAAAACTAGCATAAGGGTTCATATGGAAAACTAATTATGCATTTATATGAGTAAATCTATAAATAAAGCTAATTTGAGTTCTGTAAACTGTGATAATCTGTAAAGTGGATTCCAAAGCTAAACCAGTGATTGAAAGATCAAAGCTTTACTGAAAAACTATAAATAATTTGCTCATAAGATGCTTAAAGCATCACCTTTCTTGAAATCATAAAATCAATCTTGGGAAAATAATCCATATTTTAATCTCATATTAAAACATCATAATATTTATGCTTGGTAATGTAAACATTCATAACTCAACTTAAAATATGGAAATTTCAGTAATATGCATGAAAATATGAACATAATCATGTAATTCAACTTCTAAATCATTGGAAATCTCATAAGCTTGTAAAAAATATTAATGGGTATAAATCCTAACTTCAATTTCATGGAAACTTATATAAAATTTAGTAAATTCATAATTAAAATAAGTTTTGGGCACAAGGATGAAAGGAGTATCCTTGTTCATAACCCCACATACCTTAATTGATGATCTTAGATGAAAAGCTTGAATCTTGGATTCCTATGATGCTTTTGAAGATGAGTTTTTAGAGTTCTTGAATATCTTGTTTTTGAAATCCTCAATCTAAAGCTTTCTTGAAGAATTTATGGTGGAATTTGGTTTCTTGGAGAAGGGGCTTTTGGTTTCAAGGGTTTTGATTTTGAAGAGAATGGTGAATAATGAGCATAAAGTGCTTAGAATAAGCTTAAATCTTATGTTTGGATGGATTGGGGACTTGGAAATTGACCAAAATACCCTTTTTAAACTTTAAGTCAGAACTGAAAAACGTAATAGTTTTCTCGATTTGGTTGGCTACCGCGACGCGCCACAATCGCGGTGGCTTACTGAAAAAGGATGACTGGGAAATGGGGGACCTCTACGATGCGGAGCTATTGCATTATCCCACTAGATTTTGACAATTGGGACCTGGAACTTCAACGTGATTTGCCATCATCGTGGTGCCCTATAGTAATGCCAATTTGGCCTTTGACGCGATGCGCCATCATCGCGCCGGTCTACTGAAATGGGATAATTGGGAATTTTGTATTCTCCGCGATACAGGGCTATCGCAGAGGGCCACTGGAATTGACGATTGTCATTTTGCCCGTCACCACGACGCGCCAAGTGCCCAGGTGGCATACTGTCAACTTAAAAATGCCATAACTCCTTCACTGAGTGTCGGATTTGGGCGAATCTTATATCGATGGAAAGCTTATTAAATTTTCCACACAATGAAAAGTCAAAATCTTGAAAATTACACATGAAATAAATATTATTCATTTTGGAAGCTATCTTTTGGTATTCTAGGAATGAATTTAAGCTAGAAAAAATATGGGGTATTACAATATCTCTCCCTTGGGAAAATTCGTCCTTGAATATGGCTAATTAGGCTGAAATAACTAAGGAATATAAGTCTATGATCTATCATTCACAACTAAAATAAACTATATGAATGAATCCCAACGTAGTGGGCTACTGAACTGATCTGTGAGTGCATGAACTTTCATGAAAAATAGCTATATGACTGAGATCGAAATGAGAGAGTCAATTAGGAATGAAAATTACTTCAGTAGAGATCTTATTTTGTAAGAAAAAGATGAGAGGTTTACAACATGAAAACTCGGGGTAGTACATTTACGACCCTAGCCCATTCAGTAGCTTCTCAGGACAACCAGCAGGCTGTTGCCCTAGCTAATCTAGTGGAAAATACAGCTGCAGTTAGGATTTGGGATTTTACTAGGATGAATCCCCATTTGTTTTTTGGATCCAAGTCAAAGGGTGATCCGCAAGAGTTTCTTGATATAGTACAGAAGGTGACTAATATCATGGGCATCACTTTGAGTGAGAGTTCATAGTTGGCTGCATATTAGTTGTAGGATATAACTCACACCTGGTTTAAGTAGTGGAAGAAAGACCATAGTATTGATGTAGGGACGGTAAAGTGGGAGAAGTTTTCCACAGCTTTCTTAGATAGGTTCTTTCCCTTAGAGTTGAGAGAAGCTAAGGTTTAGTAGTTTATCAATTTGAAGCAGGGCAATATGAGCGTAAAGGAGTACTCACTTAAGTTCACTCAATTGGTGAGGTATGCTCCTTCTATGGTGGCGGACAATAGGTTTAGAATAAGTAAGTTTGTGTCTGGTGAATCTGATAGTGTGGTTAAGGAGTATAGGACTGCCATGTTGATTAAGGAGGTGGACCTATTTAGGCTCATGTTTCACGCTCAGCAAATTAAGAAAGAGAAACATAAGGAGAGGGAGAGAGAGAACACAAGGGCCAGAACAGGTAGTTTTAACTTTTCTCAACCAAGGTCAGAAGGTGGTAACCGTTCTTAGTTCCATCAGAAATTTTTAGCCCTAGCTCTATCGACAGCTAGTGCGCCAGTACCTAAGTTCAGGTAAAACAGTCAGGATAAAGCGCTAGGCTCTAAGTCCCAGGTCAGTATGAACAGTGGTCGTACTAATCCGCTCTGTAAGAAATGCGGTAGGGATCATAAAAGTGAGTGTAAGGCTGGTAGTGATGTGTGTTTTAGTTGTGGCAAGCCAGGACACAAGGTTTGAGAGTGTATGGTGGTCGCTCAGAGGGCTAGAAGTGATCGCCAATAGGGCCAATCCAATTTTTCATCAGCTCCAAGATGCCACCCAACTCAGCAGGGGGACACATCTAGTGCAACCAGTGGACAATGTCAGAACAGGTTATATATCGTCCAGACTTGGCATGATCAGGAAAGCTCACCTGATGTGGTTACGGGTACGTTACAGGTTTTCCATCTTCATGTTTATGCATTGTTTGATCCCGGAGCTTCACTTTGTTTTGTGACTCCTTATATAGCCATCAATTTCAGTATCAGTCTCGAAATATTAGCAGATCCTTTCTTAGTTTCTACCCTAGTGGGTAAATTTATTACAGCTAGACGGGTATTCAAAAATTGCTCGATCACAGTATCTCAACAAATTACCTCAGTTGATCTCGTAGAGTTAAAGATGACTGATTTCAATGTCATTTTCGTCATGGATTGGCTCCACTCGAGCTATGCCTTAGTTGATTGTAGAAATTGGGTCATTAAGTTTCAGTTTTCCAATGAACCAATTATCAAATGGGGGGAGGGGGTAGTACTTCAGTGCTTAGGGGCCAGATTATTTCATATCTTAGCGTAAGAAAGATGATATCTAAAGGGTGTGTTTACTATCTTGTCTGACTCAAATACTCAACTACTAAGACTCCAAGTCTTGAATTATTTCTTGTAGTAAAAAAAAAATTCATATGTGTTCCCTGAAGATCTTCTCGGAGTCCCTCCCAAGAGTGAAATTAACTTTAGAATAGATCTTCTTCCAGATACCTAGCCTATCTCTATTCCACCTTACCGAATAGCTCCAATTGAGCTTAAGGATTTGAAAGAACATTTAAAAGATCTCTTAGATAAGGGTTTCATCAGGCCCAGTGTTTCTCCATGGGGCGTTCCAGTCTTGTTCGTGCATAAAAAATATGATTCTCTCAGAATATGCATCGACTACCGTCAATTGAACAAAGTTATAATCAAGAATAAGTATCTAATTTCCAAAATTGATGATTTATTTGACCAAATTTAGGGTGCCAGTTATTTCTCTAAGATAGACCTCAGATCCGGCTACCATCAGCTCAGAGTCAGAGAATGTGACATTCTGATGACAGTTTTCAGAACTCAGTATGGTCACTTCAAATTCCTAGTTATATCTTTTGGGATAACTAATCCCCTGTAACTTTCATATACTTGATGAATAGGGTGTTCAAATAATGCTTGGACATGTTTGTCATAATTTTCATTGATGATATCCAAATTTATTCCTGTAGTTAGAATGATCATGCATATCATTTGAGAATTGTGTTGCAAACCCTTAGAGCTCATCATTTGTTCGCTAAATTTAGTAAATGCGAATTTTGTCTAAGGTCAGTAGCTTTTCTTGGCCATATTGTTTCCAGTGATGCCATTAGAGTTGACTCTCAAAATACTGAAGAAGTAAGAAACTGGCCCAGACCCATCTCTCCATCAGATATTAGGAGTTTCTTAGGTTTGGTTGGATACTACAGACGGTTTATCAAAGGTTTTTCATCTATTGCATCCCCCATGTCTCGATTGACTCAGAAAAAATTTAAATTTCAGTGGTCAGATTCTTGTAAAAAGAGTTTTCAAGAGTTGAAGACTCGACTCACTTTCCTCCAGTCTTGACTTTACCAGATGGTTCAGATGGGTTTATAGTTTACTGTGATACTTCAAGAGTTGGTCTCAATTGTGTTTTGATACAGAGAGTTAAGGTCATAGCCTATGCCTATAGACATCTTAAACCTCATAAAAAGAATTATCCTACCCATGATCTTGAGTTAGCAGCCATTGTTTTGCCTTAAAATTTTGGAGACATTATCTTTATGGAGTTTATGTTGATGTGTTCACTGATCATAAGACTTTGCAGTATGTGTTCACACAGAAAGATCTAAATCTTCATCAGAGAATGTGACTTGAGTTGTTAAAAGACTATGATATAAGTTTGTTGTACCACTCGGGCAAACCTAATGTAGTGGAAAATGCCCTTAGTAAGTTGTTTATGGGTAGTGTCTCTTATGTCAAGGAAGATAATAAAAAGTTAGTCAATGAGATTTATCAGCTTGCTATATTAGGTGTTCAATTGGTTGGTTCCGCTGAGGGTATTATATGGGTTCAGAATGGTTTGGAATCTTCATTGGTTGCTGAATTTAAAGAAAAGCAAGACAGAGATCCTAGTTTGGTTAAGTTGAAGGAGGCAATTAGTGATCAGAAAGTCGAGGTTTTCTCCCAAGGGGAGATGGTGTGCTTCGTTGCCAGGGTATATTATGTGTCTCGTGTATCGATAGTTTGAAGCAGCGGATCTTAGTAGAAGCGCATGGTGTGCAGTATTCCATCCACCCAGGACCCACTAAGATGTACTGTGATTTGCGAGAAATCTATTGGTGGAGTGGTTTGAAGAAGGATATTACAGCATTCATGGCTAAGTGTCCAAATTATCAACAGGTCAAAGTTGAGCACCAAAGGCCTAGTGGTACATTGTAGGATTTTAGCATCCCTACTTGGAAATGTTAAATGGTGAACATGGATTTCATGACAGGGTTGCCTCGTACGCGTCGTCATCGTGATTCGATATGGGTCATTGTCGATAGAATGACCAAATCAGCTCATTTCTTGTCGGTTCATACATCATACTCAGCTAAGGATTATACCAGGCTTTATATTAGGAGTTGGTTAAGTTGTACGGGATTCTATTATCTATCATATTAGATAAAAGTACTCAGTTTACCTCTCACTTTTGGAAGGCTTTTCAGAAAGGTCTTGGTACCAAAGTTAATCTCAGTACATCTTTTTATCCTTAGACAGATGTCAGGCAGAGAGGACCATTCAAACTTTAGAGGACATGTTGAGGGCATATTTTATTGACTTTAAAGGTAGTTGGGATGACCACTTACCTTTGATTGAGTTATCCTATAACAATAGTTATCACTCTAGTATTTAGATGGCTCCGTTTGGGGCTCTCAATGGAATAAGATGTAGATCTCCAATTGGATGGTTTGAGGTAGGTGAACCTGCTTTAATAGGGACAGATTCAATGTTTGAGGCAATGGGGAAAGTTCAATTGATACGAGAGAGGCTGAAGATAGCCCAAAGCCCTTAGAAATCTTATGTAGATGTGAGAAAAAAGGATCTTGAGTTTGAGGTTGGTGATTTGGTCTATTTAAAAATTTTGCCTATGAAGGGAGTAAATATATTTGGAAAGAAGGGAAACTCAGTACCCGCTATGTTGGCCTATATAAAATCTTGAGTCATTTTGGGAAAGTAGCTTATGAGCTAGAGTTACCTGCAGAATTGGCATCAGTACATCTGGTATTTCATATTTCCTTGTTTAAGAAATGTATTGGTGATTCAGCAGTAGTTATTCCTTTAGTAGATATGGACATTAAAAATATCTTTTCCTAAGAAGAAGTCCCAGTTGAGATGCTTGATCGAACGATTCGTAGGCTAAGGAATAAAGAAATTCCCTTGGTTAAAGTTCTTTGGCAAAATCAGTCTATTGAGGGAGTTACTTGGGAAGAAGAAGCAAATATGCGAACCAAGTATCCTCATCTCTTCTCTGAAAACCCTAATTCAGCTTGAGGTAACGATTTTTCTTAGATGACTCTTTTTCATTCTCGGTTTCAGCTATGTAACCAATCTCATGTCATTCAATGCATTCACGAAATCAGTTCAATTCATGTATCATGTTTTAGACTCAGTTATGTAATCATGTTTCAAGTAGTGCATGTTCAGTATAAGATCTCAGTTTCCTTAGTAGTATCAGTCTAACTAATCTCATTCAAGGATGAATGTTCCAAGGGGAGATATTGTAATACCCCTTAATATTTTAAGCTTGATTCAACTCTTAATTGCATGCTTAAGGGGTCCAAAGCTTGAAAATTTCACTAAGTGTTGAGGACTTAGTAATTATCAAGACCCCTAAACTTTGATGATTTTTATTTTGGCCTTCCCGACCCAAAAATATTGATTTTTAAGTTGATTCATGGTTAGGGAGGTTAAAAGTATGTCTCGGGTGAGTTTTGGGATTTTCGGACAAGGTTCGGGGCGTGTTTGGATTGCAAAAACAGTGAGGAATTGGGATTTGGCCACGACGCATTGCTCCCTCCCATGGTGAGGAGCTCCACAACGCGTTGCTCTCTCCACTGGAGTAAGCTCCACGGAGCATTGCTCTTTCCCGTGGAGAGAGAGGCGCGACGCATGGCTCTGTCCCATATAGTGTCATTATTTAAGTACCTAAGGGGTATTTAGGTCATTTTCCCTCATCCTATTTCATCCACAACACGAACTGGGGCTTCTAAAAGGGCGTTATTGCCTTTTTCACCCTAAATAGCTCTCAAGAAACCTTCTTTCTTCCCCAAAAACAAATTCAAGCTTCATTCTTAAGAAATCAAGAGTTCAAGCTCCCAATCCAAGAAATCTTTAAGAATTCAGTTGTTAGGGTATATGAGATGTTCATCCATGGGTTCCTTTCACCCATGAAGCCCAAAAACCCTCTTTTGGTTTAATTTATGAGTTTATACATGTTCAAGATGGAATAAATCCATGAAGCTCTTGTTAATTCAATGTCAAGTTATGGTTACAAGTGTTTCCAAGTGGAATGAGTCATATAATGTTTTAAGTGTTGCGATTCCTATGTTATGTTCAATTGATTTCAGAACAAATCCCTAAATTATGAATTTAGCAATGTAATCATATTGTTCCTCATGTTTAAGACATTTCCATGTTCAAATTTATGATCTTCACATATTTGATGAAATGCCTATTCTTTGAGTCTTTGAATCATGATTTCATACTACAGTTTTAAGCCTTAATATTGTATTTCATGATCATTCAGTGTTGGTAGGTTATAAACACCTGATACCTACGTGTTTTACATGTTTTTAGAAATAATTATTCAGTGAAACCATGAGTCATTTTGTTTACTCAGATATTTATGATCATGGTGAGCACTATCAATTATGTAATAATGTTTAGTTAAACTTAGTTCAGTTCAGTACCAGTGTCAGTTCAGCTGGGAGTAGGTTTTAGTACCGAGCGAATGCTAGGATGGCGGCTTCCCCGTCAGTTAGGCAGAGTCGTTAGTAGTAGTCCTTGTATTCCAGAACTATGTAGCCAGCGTAGGATATGAGGTGTTACCCATCATTTTAGGCTTGACTTCCTCTTAGGGGTCACCCGTCAGTTTAGGCTTGACACTCTGGTCCTCTGGGACACCAGTTTAGTGGATCCACACAGCCAGTGTTAGTACCTGTGGCACGGTACTGACACCCTTCCAACTGAAGTTACAAGTTGGACCCCGATTAGCTCAGATTGGGGCATGTCAGTTACATGATACCTCCCACAGTCTCAGTACAGTAATCAGTGTATTTAGTTCAGGTTTGCTTAACCAAGTGTACAGATTTTCAGTTATACAACCTTCAGTTTTTTAGATTATAGGATCTCAGAAATATGTTTATACTTGATCTTGCATTCTCAGATATTACATGTCCATGCATTTATGCTCAGTTACTTCATGCATATGATCCAGTCCTCATCTCTTATACCGGTATATTTAAAGTACTGACCGCATACTTTTCCTTGCGCTATGTTGTCTTATAACATAGGTTCGAACGCACAGTTTTTCGACCGCTCTTAGACAATTCAGTATTACTCAGCAGAAATAGTGGTGAGTCCTTATCCATTGAGGACATGATTTTATTATTTCAGTTACTTCAGTATTTTCATATGTTCAGTCAGTTGGAGTTAGTTGGGGGTTTGTCCCATCAACTCCTCATAATGTTTAGAGGCTTTCATACAATCAGTTAGACAGTCAGTCAGTCAATCGCGACTAGGGGGTTGCCTCGAGTCGTGACACTCAAGCTTGGCAATGTAGGAAATCACCTAAAAACCCTAAAACTCAAAGCTCCAAATCTAAAAAATGGTAAAGAAAATGAGAAAAAAATATTTTACACCCAGGCAAAAGGTGTCGCTAAAGCGATCAAGTCGTTGATTTTGTTTTCCTAGTTGGTAGTCGGCCACAAAAGCATCCAAGTGGAACTTTAGCGCCTGCCTCTAAAGAAGTTAAACTATCACTTTAGCAGCTACACCAACTATGGGGATTTGGTAAATTTCAAG